>JAOVYU010000002.1:16914392-16927005 GCA_025674565.1 Synodontis membranacea
TTCTCCAAGATGCTCAGGAAAACGTACCAGCTCATGTCCTAATAAAACTGCACAATTCGTACCTGGAACTACGATTTAAAAAAAATAAATATATAAAAATGCAAACCAAATATTGACTTACTGCATGTTGCAATATTTTTATTTTAAGTAGACAGATTTAATTTAATAATTTTTGAAGTCATCATTACTCTACAGTACATCATTTCATTGCAGGTGCCTAAGACTTTTGCACAGTACTGTATTTATTTATTTTTTATCGCTAGCTGTGGCATGAGGCATGTTGCTGTCTTTACCTGCTCCGTCCGCATCCATGTCCTCTTTTTCCTCTGCCTCTGCCTTTTCAGCTTCTTGTGCTTTTAGGATCTTCATAATAAGAACCGTTACTCATGTTAACATTATAATTATTACTTAATCTTAACTGTGTTTCTAAAGGCACTAGTCTCCTACAGTTCTTTTATAAGAGTATAAAATTGGTATCTTACCTCCATAAGTGTTTCAATTGATACAAAGTATTTGGACCACCAATCCAGCATGCTCTCATCCAACTGTTCTTCCTCAACCTCTTCTCCCTTCTTCCTCTTCTTTTTCCCCTTTCCATCCTTGTCATCATCCGGCTGTGTTTAAGAGGAGACTATGCTGAACACCTTATGATTTACTCGACCTTTTTACTTAGCTAAATTTTTGTAAACAGTAGAGAAGAAGGAAACTAACTATTTATTTGCCGTGAGGTAGAGTTTAAAGTTTTTATAGTTCACATTTGTAATTTCAGACTGACACTGGGAATATTTTAAGCAAGTTTTTTCAAGGTTCGTTCAGTATGTGGATGTCTTTATAGAACAATATGGACAGTCATGTTGTCTGAGCAAGACTTCAAACCTACCACATGTAAAGTGATACATACTTACCATATCAATCTTAACAACTGCATCGGATGCCTGTTGGGGCAAATACAAACAAACAAACAAAAAAATAATTTTTGCAAGATAAAAGCCTCCTGATTTCAGAAAAGGCATGTTTGGGAAAAATTAAAAGCAGAAGTGCATATTGGTGGTACATACTGATTCAAGTTTGACCATTGTCTCCATCTTCTTTACAGCGGGTTCGGGTTCAGTGTGGATCACAATTTCCTCTGTAGGTCATATACAGAATGCCAGGGTATATTTTTTTCCACTTTGAACTATGTTTCACTTTTAAGCACTCTTAACATACTCAGTAAACAGGATGTTAATTGTTCCACTTTGCCATTTCTCTCTATCAAGGGGGAAGGTGTTTCTTATCTGCTTTCCTTTAAAGAGTATGAAATTGCTTTTATGTCAAAGGGAAAGGTCCTGGTCTAGACTATAGCACACTCTAATTTAGTCAAGGATTTTAATATATAGATTTATTCAAACATTGATTGTCTACACACCCATAGTTGACCAATTGTTGACACTCTTGTCTGGCGGTCTGTAGATGAATTTGCGCAATGAGGTGACAGCATGGGTGCCAACCAGTGTATAACGCCCAAAAGCTCTGCAGTCCACAACTCGAATATTCAGCGGAGGATGAAGAAGCTCATTTTCTGGCAGGTCCTAGTAAATCATATAATATATTGTACTATTGAATGTCATTTCTTAAACTGGAATGATGCAGAGAGGGATTCTTGAACTCGAGTGCTGGAGACATTGTCCTGCACAAGACCTTTACCTCCTTCTAACACATTTTATTCAACTTACAGAAGGCTTGATGATTAACTAATGAGTTAGATCAGGTGTGTTGGGAATATAGAATAATAACTTTTTCCAGGACACTCTACCCCAGGACTGGAGTACCCTCTCATGTAACAAGTCACCTTTAAATAAGATAAGACCAGTTTTATCACGTTTTAGAATTCACATTTCAGTCAAAACCCACCACTTCAAACCATTTGACCAGCGTGCTAAAATTGGGATTTTTGTTGTAGTTAGGAATGAGAGCTGATTGTATCCCCTTTCCAGCACATTCTATGTCCACACGTGGTCTGTCAACTTGCGCAAGGTTTACACGCTTCAGGTCCCTCAGGCCCCAGAATAAAACCTGCAGAAAAATGAACTCATATTATTAGCACTTTGACGTTGAAATATAATGCATTTATATCACCACTTATTCTTGCATGTAGAAATGAGCTTTTCACCTCAATGCGGTATTTGCTCAGGACTGGCCTAATACCGATGGGAACGGGCAGAATTGGACCTCTGTCCATATCTGTTGGTCCATCTATGGGGGGGAGATCAGCTTTTCCACCCGGTCCAATCTAAAAAATATGTTGAAAATTGTTTTATTTTAATTTCTTTCCGTGCATTGATACAATTTAAAAAAAAAAATCTGTTAGTCCTTATAGTATTTTCACCTGCAGTAGTTCAAATGCTGCAAGCATTTCACCAGCAGCACAACTTCCACGGTACACCTGATAGTACTCTAGCTGAGGAGGGAATCGAGGTGGTCCATAATGCTCATCTGACATCTTTGTTGTTGGCTTTGCAAATGTCCTTCCCATAAAATCAGCTTTGCCCTACAAATGGATCAAAATGTGCATTGTTGGCACTGACCTGTTTCTGAGCCTGCTTCTGGAATATTAAAGCATTTACTTGCTTACCATACTGTCTTGGTCATAGATCTCGATGACAATAATTGGAGGGTCATCTCTCAGCTCACCTGCCTCACCGTATAATTCAACATTGTCAAATACTAGAAGCTGATCCCATGTCGGGCAGAGGGTCTCATTCACAATCTGAGAGAAGGTAATCACATCATTTTATATGAGTTGGATGAATGGATTAATTTTTTTAAGGTGAAGGTAAAAAAAAAAAAGTTTTATTGTAACGAGGAGACTCTCACCTCTGTGACCTGGCTGTGTGTTGAAAAAAAGACTCTGGCAAAGGGGTCTGAAAGACCTGTGCTATCTGCAGCAAACAGGCTCCTTGCCTGGTACATGTGAACTCTCAGCTGAAAGACTTGCTTCACTGTTAGAAGCAATTTCAAATAGTTAGATTATAGGCAAACTTACATCTAATTTGACTTTCATTTATGTTAGCCAAATAAATTCTGTTTACTGGTGTAGATCAAGCTAATTGGTGGTGATGAGTGCATTCCCGGGCCTTTGACAGCCTTGTTCTCCTCGAATCCATTTGGTAGTCCATTCAGGAAGTCTTTGCGCTGCTTGTTTAAACCCAGCCAGAGGTATATTTCAGTCTTGGCTTGGACAGTCCAGCCTGCTGGTCCAAAGCTCTTTTTACCTGGAAGCTAGAGAAAAGATTTAGAATTATTTTATATAAATCATTTTTGAAAGGGTAATATAGGAAGTTTAATTCAAAATCTAGTCTGAGTTTTTGAGTAAGTAAGAAATTAGTTCTTTGCTGGATTGAATCCCACCTTGAAGAAAATGGTCTTGACTTTTGCACAGTCTTTCCCAATCTCCTCCTCCACATTAGAGAAAAGGATGTCTTTGGAGGGCACTCTAGCATATGCAATGCGTTTTCCACTGCTGACCATCCATATGTAAACATCTGGAACACTGTGTTGAGGCTACAATAAAACCATTTTTTACATATTGTATTGGTTTCCACTTTTAGACTATCGAATAGCATACGGAAATAGCTCAAGGAACTATATCTAGTAGTTTGTCCATATTACCTCATCAGACAAGAATCTCAGTTTTTGGAGGAAGTTTTGTGTCAGTTTGACTTTATCCTTGACAGTTTTCTTTTTCACCTGAGAACGCATTGCCTTTGCTTGTTGACCCATTGTTTCCTAAAGACATAATTTAGCAGTTTGTTTAAAAGAAATCACAACATACAACAAAATGTTGATATTTTTTTATGAATTTGGTAGTTCCTTTGACTACCATACCAGCTCCCACATGCATAATTTCAGCCTTTCTCGATCCAACTTTGTGATTCCGGTCTGGCTTTGGTCCTTGTTTGCCAGTGTTAGAAAGTTGCTAAAAGAGAAATTATTTTAGTTCTTGAATGTATATAAATAACATGTAATCAAGAGAAAATGATTTGATACAGTATGTTTTGTTAATTCAGGGGTGCTAAATAGTAGACAGGTATGGCTGGCACAGATTGCCCATTTCCCTGCTCTAATGTACCTTCTAAGCCTGGTATTTGACTAGTTCATTGAATAAGTTCTTTGTGGAGGGAAATTCCCAAACTGTTTTCTACTCCAGTCATCCAGAACAAGATTTGGTAAACCCAGACCTAGAGTGTGTGCAGGGAAAACTTTTCAAACCTGCAGCCATTGCTCAGTTCCTCTAGAACTCCTCTAAGCCTACGCTCAGGAAAAGCTTTCTCTGTTTTAATAATCTCCTGGACATCATTCAGTCCTTCTTCCTTTAAAGTCATAAAAGAATATCAGAATCAGTTTTAGACAGGCTAGTCATCATAACATAATCAGGCTAGTCATCAAAAATGTATTCAAATATGTAAAACCTAGAACCTACCAACTTATCTGCAATGTGGTCAATTATATTGGCATTGTATAGTCTTCTTCTCTGGTCTTGCCACCAGCTCTTAATATAAATACAGGGCTTTCTCTCAAAATAAGGAAGATGAAAGTAGTTCCTGTGAAATGAATAGAAAATAACCAACAATAACAGTGACTGCATTGTGATGGGCATGTTTTTAACTGTAGAGATGTTCACATACCTGTCAGTGATGACTGGTTTCATTGGTGGAGTGGTGGACACTGATGCCAGATCTCCATCAACATCAACCTCTTCATCACTGGACGCTTGGATAAGTTCTGACTCTTCATCGCCATCTCCTTTTTTTGACTTCTTTGTTCTTGGTTTGGAAGCGATATCGACATCGCTGCCATAATTTCCTAGTAGAAAGCAGACAATTTATTAACTTAGGCCTTTGGCTTATTTAGTTCAATATCAGATGGTAAATGTCGACTTTTCCTGATACCTATTGAAACTTCAAAGTTAAAGGGTTTGTCACCAATCTTTCTGTCAATCATTGTTGCTTCAAGAAATGCTCCAAACAAGAAAAATTCCTCGATTTTTCCAGTGGCATTCTAGATTTAGGGACAAAGAGACAAAATACACCGATATAACTGTTCTTCTGGTTATTTTTTAAATTATACATAAAAATAACGGAACAAAAAAAGTATACACTTAAGTAGATACAATTTGAATATACCATATCGAAACCGATGAAAACCTACATTCATATGTAGGCTTAATAAATCTGTAATATTTGTACAGAATTATACTTACAACATGTCCTGGAAACAAATGGTTTCATAAAATAAACCTAATTCCTTCTAACAGTTTTCTGAAAACCAGTCAGTCTCACCAATATAATCAGCGGGTTCAAAATCAATTGAACTTTTTACAGAAACATCAAATAAATTTTTACAATTAAAACTGGTACCCTTATGAAGTTGTATCTTGTTTTATACTATTATTGTTGTAATAATCAAATTAAATGCTTGATATATTTAAATGTTAACTCTTATGCAAAGCATCTCTGTCCTAATATGGTAAAGATGGCCTGACTAACAAATTATATTCAAAATGAATTATGTTTTAGAATTATTTATTTATTTAAAAATAAAAAAATTAAAAAATTAAAAAAAAGAGCTTCAATGATTCACAGTATTTGCCCAGTAATGACCTTTCCTATCTTTAAATCACTGACCTCTGAAATGTTGGGCACTCCTTCCACTTGGACCTCAGGAGAGCTCATTATCTCTGGAGAGGACGTATCCAGAATCTCCACAGCCAAGCTGATCAGCAGACGGGCCCGAAAAGAAACTCCTTCTCCCAGTCCCTCATTCAGATCCTGATATTCGTCCATGAGGGTGTAGCTGCGTGTTGAACCATACATGTTCACCCAGGCCGGCCCCAGAGTTGGGAGAAAGCCTGGTGAGACATTAAAGAATGAATCCTTAAATTTTAATCTGTCTGAATATTTCGTTATGTTATAGGTTACAAAACATGACCTGTAATATTTACCTTTATCGCCATCATTTGAGATCTTTCGGATGTCAATGAAATGTGTCCCAATAGCCACATCATTCACTTTGTCTGCATCACGGATTTGAACTTTCATGCGTTTACACAGTGGTGGAAACTGTTCAGTGAAAATGACCTGCTCATTCCAGATCGGTTCATAACAGCTTTTCTGGACAGAGGTTTTTCCCTACACATCACAAGAAAGGGGCCATATTTATACTTCATATTCATACTTAAGTGTGAATGTAGACAAATTAATTTTAACCAGATAAAAAAAATCTCACCTTCTGACCAGCAAATTGCACCTGAACATATGGGTCCACTAGGTCTTTATTCTCACCGATAAATGCCTTTTTCACGTTGGCCATAATGCTGGTGTTCATCTTAGGTAAGCCTTCAGCTCTGTAGATTTTCACGTAGAATCGGGCCCACTGACGGTCAGCTGGAACACCTTCTGGCAACAGAAGATTCCTACAACAAAGAATAACATTAATAAATTCAATTCATTAAGTATCAGGTTTTTTTTTAAATTAATGCAGGCAACTTTGTATGATAAGATTTTCCTTGTACCCCTCAATGTCATCCTCGTCACTTTCATTGGCCTTGCGTGGAGTTTTGATGTTGTCTCCTTTTGTAACCACAGCAATGTCACATTTTACATAGCCTTTACACCCTGCAGTGATGTCATCAGGATCACATAAAGCAGCCCATTTGTGGTAGAACTGGTGGTCTGTGAAGGAGGGAACTTTTTTTACTAATTTTCAAGCAGACAGCATTTATGCAGGATGCTACAGGTACCATATGAGAAATACTTTTGCAGTAGAACAAAATATTCAGCTTAAGCAGAATAGAAGAGGTATTTGTTTGTTACCAGGCTGTGAATAAACTGTTCCCACGTCCATCTTGAAGGCACCAACCATTGTTCCACTTCGCAGGAGATTTTTAGAGTGGATTACCTATAAAAAAAAAAAAGTTATGGTGAAGAAAAGCTGTCTTTCTATGGCTGAGAAAGGATGACTAAACACTATCCTGAGTAGCTTAAAAAGAGAACTTACTGACACCCTTAGGACCTTGTCAAACATGACATCAGGAGGAACATGGAACTCGAAGACAAAGTACTAAAAATGCAAGGCACAAAAGATCAAGTCGAGATTCTATTATATATCTATATATTAGTGTGAAACAGTATATCAGTATGTAAGCAACCTTTAGAGGAACACTTCAGAGAAGGTTTAAGCACAGTTCCTCTAAAATATATTAAAATCTTTGGTGGTCAGCATTACCTCATTGTAGTAAGGGCAGTTGGTTGACTCTTTCATTGAAGTGTACTTCTTCTCATCACCGATTTCAACACAGACCACTGGATCCATGTTCACACCCACTAGTTGTCGGGCCTCAATAACCGTAACACTGACCTAAAATGCATTAATGTATACAGGTAAAATTTCCATGCATGAATTTAAGGATTAAAAGCTTTAGGATGTAAAGAGTTCTACAGTTCAGTTTTAATCAATTTAATTCAGTGGATGTGGTGAAATTAAATTTCAGTTGCCATTAACTGATGCTTTTTTTTTTTTTTAAATGATCTGAAATACTTGAATTCACCTTGTGAACTGAATTTGAAGTAACTGGTTAAAGTAATATTGAAAGAAATGTGTACTGCTTAACATACTTGGAAATCCATCAGTCTTCCAGCACTAGGTTCAATTTTGATGTCAGGCTTTGATCTGAAATATAAGTAAAAGAAATAATGTAAAAATATTATGCTTATTTGTTGCACTTCACCTTAATAGAATGTATAGTGTTTTAGTTATAGTTAGATGCATGTTCACCTTTTGTTAGAAACATTAGTTGTTACAGCAGTGACAGAGGCCAGTGAAATGGTGTCAGGGTCTGGGCCTCTGCCAAACCTTCTGTCCAGGTCCTCTGTCTCCAGGATGGCTGGCTCATCTTAGAAAACCAACAGACAGTGAAGGGTTATTGCGTTAATCACTTTAAAAAAAATAAAAATTAACCTTTTAGTTTACTGCATTTTGGTTTACATGTGAACTTATAATCTGATTTGTAAGGCGAAATGAAAACAAGACCAAAGAAGCATCCAATATTGACTGATGGAATGAAGTTCAAGCTCTTACCTTTCCCATCATCCTTAGAGCCACGGGACTTTCCACGCTTCATATTTGAGAAATATGTTATTTTCCACTCTGTGAACCAGAGAGGAGAAATGCAGAAGTTGCACCAGTAGTTACTCCCTAATATCCATATACACTGAAGAAGAACACAGTGTACAATGAAAATACATTCACTCATTCATCTTCAACTTTATCCTGGTTAAGATTGTGGTGGGTTCAGAATCTATTCCACAACCACTGGGTACAAGGCAGAAGAATTCACCCCAGGTAGGACACCAGTCCATCACAGGACACCATTCACATATACCTACAGGCTATCTAGAATAACCAATACACCAGAAGAAGACCAGAAACCTGGGCAAACTCATGTTAACACGGGGAGAACCCCACACAGACAGTAACCCAAGCTTAGGATTGACCCAAGGACCCTGGTGCTGTGAGGCTACAATTCTACCCACTTTACGTCAACACCACCATGCTGCCCTATAAACATACATTAGAATGATTTTGAATAAAGTTTGCAGATGCAAACTAACTTCTAAGTCGTCCTTTTGGAGGAACCCTTTAAAAGTTCTATGTAGAATGATAAAATGTATCCTCTCGGACTGGGTTTCATACGAGGAGGATTATTTCGGGACTCTAAAAACATTAATTACCAAAAGAACCCTTGAAGAAAAAGTTTCTCCAACTTAAGTTTTTAAGAGCCTGGTCTCTAACGCGCCTTATAATATTACACAGAATCATGTCATTAGTTAGTAAGTTATTTACCTGAACAAGGCATTTAAAATAGTACATTTTAGAACGTCCTCCCTCAATTTTTGTCACTTTTAAATATCATTGAATTAGAGGAACTGTACTTTAGCTGTGAGCCATTTTATCCCATATTTAATTTACACCTACTTTTCCACCCACCCGTCTCAGGTATTGTTGCACAGCAAACCTAGTATCTTGTGATAATTTGGCCTCAAGGGGATTTTAATATTTAAAATGGATGACCTAATTCTATCAGCAGAGCAGGGATGCGTTTCAAAAGCCTGTCATTGTAATAATAAAGCCTACATGAATTGATTGTCGCTAAATGCCATCCATTACATTTACTTTTACAAGCAGAAAGATTACAAAAGGGAAATGAGAGAAATGTGGAAAGAGAGGTAGACTAAACAAAGGAAAGAAGAAAAAATAAAACCTTTCATGTTTGGCAGAAGCATTTCGTATTTTTTTTTAATGGTAACCATATATTAGACACAGCTATGTAATAAAATTGGCAGTTATTAGGGATAAATGTTCTTCCATATTTATTCTGTACTTATCTACATAAACCAAGGTGATTGTGTCTTTTCTTCAGGAGTGTATAATTACAGATGAATCTGTTAGCATCTTTAATTCACACACACATGGAGCACTTAGTGATTATTTCAGTGATCTCAAAAACAATCTGAAAACTATTTAAAATGGTTCAATATGAATTAACTGTATGGAAAATGCCACACTGAAATTATCAAGGTTTTTGATAAAGAGACAAATACTGATTTTTAGATGTAACCATTTTACAGTTTCACACTGACTAGGATATGTCCTGTCTGTATTCTCTAATGCCCCATTTTAAAGGCTACGGGACATGCATTGCCAACAAGTTAGGATTAGAATGAATGTAAACAGTGTAACATGAACTGCAGAGCTTCATGCAAAAACAGCAGAGTTTAAAAAAAAAAAAAGTTTACATACCATAAAATAGACCAGAACTTCAGTTCTTCAGAGCTTCTGCATGTAGAAGAAACTCCAGTGTTTAATGCGACTTCAAATAAGTTGCTTTACATAGTAAAAAAAAACAACATTCACATGACAGAAACAGAAAGGCCCCAAAAGCAAAGTAAGCCAAAAGAGTTTGGTTTGGTTCAAGGCTGGAGTTGGGCAAGAGAGATGTGATACACCAATTAATAGTGAATGAGAGCTGAACCTGAGACACTAGTAACTAGAACTAGATCCTATTGAGAGTCATCACTCTGGGTTACCAATGACTAGGTTTGCTATAAAATGCAGCACAGCAGAAATATTTCCACACTTCTCTTTTGCAAGTTTTGAATGATCTTAATCTCGTCAATTTTAATCTCATATACTACGACCTGCCTATTATCAGGCATGTGAAAATGAGTTAAATGTCAGAACACTGTGATAGACCAGGGTTTTTTTGTTTGTTTGTTTAATGTTCCCTGGATTATTTTTGTGGATAAAAATAATCTAGCAAGATTACATCGCAAAAAGCTGTCCAAAATAGTAGTCTTGTGGCCTTAAACAGATTTCACAATGTGTCTAACGGGTGAAATACATCTGCACAACAATAAATGATTGGTTTAGTGTAATGGAAAACAGTGCTCACGTTTTCTTTTTCTCAAAACAAAGGCAAAAATTCTCCTGCTTCAATTATTCAGCATGTATTGTTGGGATGCGGGATCTTTGCCTACCCGAATTAGTGTCATGTTTTACTCTCAAGATTATTAGCCTCTATTCAGGTCTTTAGGAGACTAATGTCATAAGTGCAAATTATGATTGCATGTCATCTCTCAAAACTCCGTTTTTACACAATTATTAAAATGTTACAACGTATCCTTTTTTACTTGGCCGAGGGCTTAAAGAGCAAAGGGCTGATTGACGTCATGCTGAGCTGCTCATTCTGTAGCAATGTTTAAAATGATGTACAAAGATTTTTTTTGTCATCCATAGTTCCTTTGGATTTTATTCAACTTATAGCGTTGTATAGTATTCAATACAATTTTAAAAAATGCACC
Source organism: Synodontis membranacea (assembly GCA_025674565.1). NCBI lineage: Eukaryota > Metazoa > Chordata > Actinopteri > Siluriformes > Mochokidae > Synodontis > Synodontis membranacea. Next base: position 16,925,294 of record JAOVYU010000002.1, read on the forward strand.
TACAACTCATCTCATAAATAAACCATCCTATTTGTAAAGTAGCTGCTGAGGTCTTATGTTGCCGGTATCCAATTAAGTGTTGTCTTTTATTTTTAATGAGTGCTCATCATTGCTGCATGTTTTATCTTCATTAGAAGAGCATAAGAGTCACATTAACTGGGAAACAATAATCATTAAAATGAAGAACATAGTAAGTGCTATTAGGGTTATTTGGTTATATGATATGCATGGCATGTCCTTTACAGTTAAATTATCTGAATAATCTCACCTTAAATAAAACTTACCATGAATACAAGATCATGTGCTTCTAAACTGAATTATCGAGTGACAAAACTGTGTCTTTAGATCAAAGTCTAACTGTTTATTTGTGTAGCTGAGCTTTTCTATTTATGTTCATTTTCAGTTTTGATGCTGAATCTAGAGTGTCTACATAGAGCGAGGTTTGAATGCCTGATACTCCTGCTGACACACCTTCAACAACCTAGCTGAGAGAGCCTTCCCTTAATTAACAGATAGCAAGCAATACATGGACAGAAGCACTCTACTGTAGTCCCCTGTACTGCTTAAACCAGGGTCATTGCTGTTCCCAGCCCAACAAAATAACCCCCCCTCCCCCGTCTCTTATGTGCATTTATATCAAGGAGAGATTTCTCAGCTCCTCTCCTTCTATTATTCAGTGTTATATTGGCTAAATGGGTACAATCTTATGTAAGTAGCAATTTATAGATATGTAAATGACATTACCTTTTTATGTCAGAAACCTCTCAAAGATATCAGAACCATTTTGCTCATTTCAGGTGCCATGTACATGAACTCACATATTGTATGCTCATCACATCTGCTAAATATGGCAAAACTCTAATACTTGACGTTAACCAATCCTTAATACGATAAACACATTAGATCAAGTATAATATAAATGATAGATATAGTATTATCATTGATATTTTCAATTTGAAACTTGGTCTTCATCAATGGCTACCCCTAGAAAGGGGTTAAATGATAAGTGCATGAAATTACATCGATTCTACAGAATGGCACCTTTTGCAGTGTCATCCAGGGTGAAGCAGAGCATGACTTGATACTGGCTTTGCAATCTTATCAGGGCACTGTCAAAAGCCCTTTTCTTGGCCGTAGACACGTAATCCTGCTCTCTTTGTGCTCCAGTGCCTCTATGGATGTTTCGTCTGACTGTAATGTAATATGGCACCTCAGTATTGGCAGTTTCTGCGTGGTCTATTGGCCTGCAGCAAGTCCATCATCTCTGTTTATTCTTGGTTAAATGTACCATCAGGCCTAAGATGAAGGCCATTTTTACATTACAGGATTTATTATCCATCACTCAGTGATGCCAGACTAGTATATCATTTACTTCTTGGATTAATCCATATTAAATCCAATTTGATGGCAATAGCAATTATTGGCACCCCTTGTAGAGATGAGTAAAAAAGGGGTTAGAAAAATCTTTTGGTGAAGTAGCTTCATCTCACACTAAAAATATGAGTAAAATCCAGTTCAGATTATTCAGGGAAAAAAATCCTCATCAACTAACAATTATTTGCAACAAAAACATTTCACAATTATTGGAACACCTGGAAATTATATACTGAACAAAAATATAAACGCAACACTTTTGGTTTTGCTCCCATTTTGCACGAGCTGAACTCAAAGATCTGAAACATTTTCTACATACACAAAAGACCCATTACTCT
>JAOVYU010000002.1:16945900-16956542 GCA_025674565.1 Synodontis membranacea
TGTATGTGTTTGTGTGTCAATCTGTAAATCTCAGATAGTATGTGTGTGTGCGGGAGAGCTGGAATGCAAAGCTCTGACTGAGGGCCTCTGAAGCTCTAATGGATTAACAACCCGTCCTGGCATGCTAATGGAGATTGTCTGTGATGTAATGAGCTTTTAATTAGGTCACCTCTGCGCTTGACCCTGGTGTAATGAGGGGGGTGGGGGACAGGAGTGGTCTGGGGGAGTTTAGCTGTAGAGGGGAAGCCTGGTGATAGCCCCATGACCTGCAGGTGTGAAGCAACCCAGGCTGTAAACGGGGCTGGAGATTCCAGGCATTCTCCATTCAGCATCTCTACACACAAAATATTAAGGCCAGGTTTCATGGGTCCCATTGCAAATCAGCTCATGAGGTCTATCCCTGTTGCTGTGGGTGGTTTCTCGAGAACTGTTCTCAGCTTACTGCTTTTGGTGTTCACACACCATAGCACATTCTTCTCTTATGCTCCACCTAGATTTAATCTAGTCAAGTCATCCATATTGTGATTCTATCAATATACATGTATACAGTGAGCCTTGGTGCAACATATAATACTGTGCGTAGGCGAACAGGACTAAACATTGCACACATAAAGGGAAAAATAGCAAAACTATTCACTAGTTCTCAGCGAAGACACAACTAAAGAACTTCACAGACTTTCACTTGTTAAATATATAAAATATCAGGAGCAAAGTAAATGTGTGACACTAAACATGCTGGCTGTGCAAATTACATGGAATTGGTAACCATAATCATAACCACTAACCTATTGTCATTTTTGAGCTCAGCGGGCCTTGTTATAATGCTTAATTATTATCGGATGATAAACACAGGGCGGCTTATGATCTTGTTGCTTGGACTCATAGCAGCTGCCTTAAAGCCTCTCTCCTCCTATAATCTGCAGCTTTGGCAATGAGTCCTTGTCAGCACAGGATGAGACTTTTATAATCATGTGGGAAAACAGCTCTCAGGAGCTTTTTTCATATACAGTACTGTGGAAAATTCAGAAACCACCCTTTTCTTTTCAGTTAAATGGCTATGGAGTACATATTATAAATCATTTGGTGGAAAACAATAATGGGACATTGTGATTTATGAAAAATAACAAAAAAAAAACACACACACACAAAAGGTTGTAATTAACAGATAATCACACAAAAGTAAAAACAATGAAATCTTTAAATATTTTAATTTGTAATACTGAACTTAATATTCATAATGTACATTTTCCCATGATTCTTGTATCCCCTTAAATAATTAGCAATAATGGCTGAATGGCTATTTGCTTGAAAACAAAAGGGTGAGTACTGTAGTTAAAGATCATTTTTGCTGTTAGATATTCGGCTGAGTGCTTTGTTTTTCTTTAAGAACAGCTACTCTGGTAATGCTTAATGAAAGTCATTTATGTGATGAATAGCCTTCAAGGGCAGAAAATAAACAAAGCATGATCTTGATTAATATGGTTGCATGGAACTGTGTATTGATTATATATACAAGCAACTGTAGAATTGCTAATGGGCATTTCGATTTGTGTTGCAAAAATATACCTTGCTTTTAATGACAGGCCTGTTTAATTACTTTGCTAGAGGAATTTTTGGGATCATGATCTATGAATGACTGTCCATTGTACAGCGTAACTTCAAAAAACTACTATAATAATAATAATAATAATATTAATAAAAATAATAATAATAAGTTCATTATTGTTGTTATTATTATTTAAGATATATGTTATGATTGTAATAAAAGTATAATAAATTGAATATTTATGTCATGTCAGCGCCAGAATCTGTGTGAAACTACAGTTCCCAGAAAACAGTACATCCTAGAAACATGGCTGACAAGTACTACAACACCCAAACTCTGTCACGTTAATGATTCTACCGATCACACACACCTGCACACTCTTACCGTTACATTATTTAAGGGCCCTCGGTTTCCAGAATCATTGCTCAGTGTTCCATACCTGTTGTTACCAAGGCTTGTTTTTTGTCATGCTGCCAATCTGGTTTCTGATCCTATTCCTGATTTTCTGGTTTTCTGATTTTCTCCTTGTCTAGACAACGTTGTTTATTCATCGCCTAACTTCTGCATGTTTATTGATTCTGAGTTTCTGCCAGCCAATTTGGTTTAAATATAGTTGTGTTTTAAATGCACTTGCGTCCACACCTGCTTCCTAAAAATTTAATTTATAATAAAAGAGTTCAATATAATAAAATTAGGGAGGGAGGTTTTGTCTATGGAAAAAATGCCCCAGGCGTAGCTTAGTGTGTGATTGTGCATGTCTGTGGTGCCCTGTGACTTGCTGGGAGTGGGAATACCATCCCATCTAGAATGTATTTCTACCTTTTGCCCTGTGTTCACTTGAATAGGATCCACTGCAACCCTGGACAGGATAAAGTGGTTACTGAAGATAAATTAATGTATTAATAATAATCATAATCATAATCGTCACCTCAGCTTTACACCCTGTTCCCATAAAGCACTGAATAACATAATTCACACTGGTAAACAAGAACACATGCTCTCTTTAATTCTCTTTCTCTCTCTCTCTTCCCTGTCTCTCTAGCCTAGACTCATTAAGATCCTATAAAGTGACTCTTCTTAATGAGAAGGTTTTTATAGGGCTCGCGGAGGGCCTCTGGGGGATAATCAGAGTGAAATAGGAAGTCGTCTGTCTTGACAGGCTGCCCCTATTCTCAGCGGTGGTCTGGTCAGCGAGGGCCTCTCTCTGTAGCCCATCATCTTTGCCTCACGTCACCTCAGCCACCTCTCCGGGCTGTCTGAATCTCTCTGTGTTTAGATTCTCTCTGACATGAGAAAAGTCAGCTGGTACCCTCTGCGCCTGTGACTTTGTGCATATTAATTTGCTTCGTCCCCTCTCGTTTGATTCGTCTTTGCTTTGCTTCTGCTTCTCTTTGTCTCCATCACTTGGTGGTTTTATGAGGCAGGGCTCCGGATATATTCCTGAGCCAGGGTCGTCTTCTCAACAGGGGGTCAGTGTCAGTTTGTGTGCTGCATGTGGCTACACCTACTGGTGATCCAGATCTCTGCAGAGCTGAACCTTGGCATATTTAAAGCTGTGCGTGCAGTATAATGCACACACAGCAGACACAAAACAAAACAATCCATGCATAAACACATATATAATCAGATTTAGTAGCCACGCAAACCTGGCTGTGTGTTCATTCCGATCTCTCTTGTTCATTAGGTTATATTTAGTGAATATGAGTACAGATGTTTTGTATGTCTCCAGTGGTATGTTACACAGTGCTCGCTGAAGGAGAAGATGGAAGGAGGGGCGAGGGGGTGTGGAGGTCATTTACCGGATGTTGCTTTTAAGATCAAATTGTGTTTATGAATGTCATGTCAGCCACTCTGCCAGTGAGGGTGAAAACTTATCTCGGAGCAGATGTTTACTCCACAGGTCGAAGGGCACACAGTGTTTACATCTGAGGCTGGGGGATGAAACTTGTTTAGAATTGCAAATGCTGCTGTGGGCAATTACCTTAATCAAATTACATTTTTTCCCCCCTTCTTCGCTCTCTCATTTTTGTTCCTGAGAAGAATTTCCCAGATTCAAAACAACTGCTGCTCATAGTCATTCCCTTTATGTCACTTCCTGCCCCGGGCTCACTACAGCCCATCAGCTTCCTCTGTTATTTATTCCATGCCACTAAAGCACTGTTAAACACTGCCTCACTAAGTTGTTAGAGGAATCTGTTTAGCTTAAAGGAAAAGAAGGAGGTACTGTGGTCTCTGGTTATGAATAGAGATGTAAATCTGGACATATTTGTTAAAGAGGTAAAGTAACTCTCCAGCTGCTTTGTGTAACTGTTTCTGAAGAAGACATGCCTTTTAATTCTTGGCACCGGATTCAAAGAGAGGTGAAGAAGAGATGGGAGAAGCATGGCTTTTAGAAATGCTATCGCAGCGCAGAATGAGATAAATTATCTATGGTTTTACTTTATATAAGATCTTGGTATTAGCCTTGGAGAAGGTAAAAATGGTTTGTGTGAGAGGCAGAGAGCAAGTGAGAGAAAGACCGAGAGAGGTTAGAAGGTTGTAAGCCTGGGGGTTGTATGTCAAGAATAAGGTTGGAATGGCGGAGGAATGGCTGTGATCTCTGCTGTGTGGACATTAACGAACAGCGCGAGTGAATCTCAAGTCCCGATGATGTTTTCTTTTGCAGGAAAAATTCAAGATGTGTTCTTTCCTCCGAAACATAACCCAGGAAAAGGTCGTGGTCTGGTCACTCCATGAAAGTCTTGAGTTTCTGTCACTGAAGCTTGAAACAACACATTTGTACTGGCCAAATGCAAGGAAAAAGAAGAGGGTGGGAGAACATCTCACTGGCTCGAACAGCCACTAAGGGTAAATGAACTCAATGATACTGGCCAGACTGCAGCCCTCATTATAGTGCTACACTAAACATGCCAGCTTCCATCTGTGTCTTTACACAGCACGCTCATATTCTCACATTCATATTTTCAGTACATGCTCCCAAAAAGATATAATAACTACTGGAAGACTCAAAATATTCAGTGTTTTGTGAAGAGACACCCTAAAAATAACTGCTAGACGTTTGACATTTTAAGATTTAGGGAAAATAAGGTGCTGGGTTATGATTGTGCTGGGTAATTAGCGCACGTTCGCTCAGAATGCTGTTTCTCTTCTTTCTGCTTCTCTCATAAATTTCATCATCACTTTTGCTACATTTTCCTTTGACACCTTCTCACGGCATTTTTACGGCTCTGCTGCTTAAGGAGGCTGTCTCTTTGTTGTTGACAGGAGAGGTGTGATTAACGTTCCTTCTGCCGACCCTGTCTGTGGCCTATACACACATGCACACACATACCCGCACACCCACACACACCATACACTCCCTACCTGTGATCCATCAGCCTGTCTTGCGCAGATGCTTGAAAGAGGGGCTCAGGGGTAGATTTAGGGTGGGTATCTGTATTATTGAGTGAGTATTTTTCCGACGCAATAGATTGTTGTTGATGGAAAACAGAGAAATTACACAGAGCGTATTTATGGAAATAATGTGACATCAGGCCAGCTTGAAGCTGTGGGAAATTGGAAAATAGAGAGAGTTTGCCAGGTGAGAATCAGAGGTTTGGCCACAATCTTTGCACAGGTGATGCAAAGGAAAACAGATATTTATGGCTACGGTCAGTTACCAAGTCAGCAAGTTCATTCCAATTACAGACAAGACATTCTGGGAATCATTTGGTTTTCAGAGCTGCAGCTGAAATCAGTTTCTCCTCAGGAAAGGCCACTGGAGTTGTTGGTGACCACAGGCACAGCTAATTAGTCAGTTAGAAATGCAGTACAGCATTTGAACAGGCAGCCGTCAATAGTGCTGAATTAAAGGACAGAACTTCAGGGCCTTAACTACCATAAACTCTCTGTATGCCTGTGGGTTGGAGGAGAGATCTGTGTATGCAAGGTGTGTGTGTGTGCGTGTGTGTGCGCGTGTGGATAGTGTTTCTGTAAGTACATGTTTAACTGGATATAAGGAAAATAAGCTCTATATGTAGTATATGTTGTGCCCTTCTAAACCACCTAGCCACCACTTTAGCCATCATAAACATTCTTCATTTTCCAAACAGAAAACAAATATTAAGCACCATTGGTTCTTCTGCCACTGTGTATCTGTTCCCTGCTTCCTCCCCTCTCACTCCCTTCTGTTCTTTCACGTCTCAGATATAATTATACATGTCCTAGGCTGATTATACGTTAGCTCTGGAATCTGGCCTGTTGCCTGTTCCCTAGCCTAGTCCACTTCATTCTCAAAGGCCTTTCTCTTGAAAGGCACCACAGAAACCATTTCATTCTCTCTCTCCTTTTAGATTAAACAGATCAGAAAGGGGGAAAAAAAAGCAATAAGGGCTTCAATAATGATATCTGTTTGTATTCTGCAATGGCACACCATGCAGAGTCTGGCTTTTTACTCAAATGAGCTTTAGAGTTTTGCTACAGTTGCTATACGTGTAGGAGGTGAGCAGATGTCTGGACATGAGGGAATATAAGCTATCTCTCTGCCTTTAGTGCGGAGCCATGCCCCACATTATTCTTTACTGTATATGGTTTCATTCTTACTTCTATTAATAGTGACTGATTTGCATATAAGTCAGTCACTGCCTACCGTTTATTCCTTTACCTTAAGTAATCACTTTATCCTGGTTGTGACTTTGGAGCTTATTATGAGAATACTGGGTGTGAGTCAGGAATATACACTGAATGATGCAGTTCATCACAGGAAGCCATGCACACACACACACACACACACACATTCACACACTGATCCACACCCAGGAACAAGTTAGAGTAGCCAGTCCACCTAACGGAATATTTTGGGAGATTGCCTACCAATATTTTTATATTTATCATTATTATTTATAAGTATTTGAATGAGTGCACAGGCAGTCTTGGATTAAAATATTTTTTTGACTCCAGGCTCTATTTGCAGAACAAATTATTTTTTTTTCTAAAACTTTTCATTTTAAAACTTCTGGGTTTTTTTTTTCCTGATCATGCATAGTATACTCAGTGGATTTAAAAGTATTTAATTTTTTTAGCTTCTGTTTTCAGAATAAATACACTGTTTTTTCTTTCTTTTTCTTTCTTTTTTTTTTTTACTGATTTTCGTTTCATTTTTTTTTTTATGATTCTGTGTAACGTGACTTGCATTAAACAAAATAATAAGAACATTTACAAAATTAGGTGGATATCAACTCACAGAAGTGGTTCTGTTCTCTTTTCTCAGCCATTGCTCTTTGTGATTCCGACAAAGGAAAAAATAAAGACTTTGAAACCTTCCCATTGGGATATAACTAAAATATAAACAAATGTTTCTTTACAGGGATCATAGAAATACATGTTTAATAATGAACATGACATTAAATTACATTTCTTGAATGAAAATGTTTGCCAAATGGGACGACATCATTTACATTCAGTCAGTTGAACTGGGTTTAAATGAGGTTAAGGGGTAAATGTCCACAGCATGAATATTTGTGAATGTTTGCCTGAAGTTTTTTCTTGGTTTCCAATTACCTAATTTCCTGTTCAAGCCCCAAATAAATACACACAGACTTGGAGAAACATTGTTGCATGCAAAGAAACGACATAATGGGTCACACACATGCATACACACACATGCACAGAGTTTACTGGCAGCCGTAGATAAGCCCACGCATCTCCACACGCCTCCCGGTTGTCGGTGTAATAGCTGTTATCTGCAGCACTAGTCCCTGGAAGGCAGATAAAAACCAGGCCGTTGTGTTTTTATCTGTCTCGCTGAAAGTCAGCTATTGACACCATGCACTTTAGAGGAAATCTCACTCACTGGGATGAGTCTCAATCCTTTCCTGCCCTGGACATGTCACCTTGCATTCAAAGCTAGCAATGAAACACGTTTACCCCACATGAAAGAGCTGATATAGCTTTACTGAACATCATATATCGTATGCGGATTATGTGCAAGGGACTTTGAATCTGGTTAGAGCACGTAAGAGAAACAGTGCCAAAACAGTGCCAATTTGATACGCACCATATAGTTTAACAGAAGTTGGTGACAGCTAGTGTAATTGCATCGTTGACAAGTGATTGAGACTGTCTATCCCACGATGTCGCTGTATAAAGGCCGTGTTGCTATGCAGGCTGAACTATTCTATTTGAGGTTGAAGGTGGTTTGGACAAAGGAACAGCAGGCTTTAGTGGGCATCATAAGGGCCCTCCCGTCTCCAGCCTTACACACAATAATGGCCTAAGTGTGAACAGCAGGTGACTCCCATTCAATGCAGCCTGGGTTAATAAACTCTCTCCACTAAGTCAATAAACAAGGCCTTGTTCACACACTGGCTAATTGTTTTGCGCTCCAGCAGCCTGGGTGTGGAGTGGTGATGAGGGATGCCCGTTCCCCTGGAGTCTCCATCAGGGTTTTCAGCCATTCTGTCCCTTCAGAGGCACTCACAGAGACCCAGACCTCAGACAAATCCACTCACTCTCAGTCACCCAGGGATTGACCAGCTTATGTGTCTAGCTAGTTCAACACATGTCCCTAAGAAACTCTCTGACATACTTTCAAGTTGCTCTTTTACTTGGTGTCTCAAAAATGCTTGAGATTCTGCTCTTTCGACCACATCTAATCTCTCTCTCTCTCTCTCTCTCTCTCTCTCTCTCTCTCTCTCTCTCTCTCTCTCTCTGTTCTCATCCCATGCCCGTAGCACCAACAGAAATGCTCCACAAGCATCCAGAAAACTAATTGAGTGCAGGCAATGAGTGAAACAACCACAGAGATGAAATCACAGTGCATTCATCATGTACAGCCCAGAGCAGGCCGGGTGGAATGGCAGCACTGTGTGGATTTGAGTGAGGCCTAGGTCTGCAGGAAGAGGATCTAGCTTCCACTCAGCGCTGTTAAAGATTTCTAAGATGATAAACTAAAGTCTAAAGTCTTTTAGAATTCATGCCTTATCTTAACTAAATGCTCCTGTGGAATTTATAGTGCACATTGTTCAGTCATGTTAGATTTGAGTCTGATTTAGATAGATAGATAGATAGATAGATAGATAGATAGATAGATAGATAGATAGATAGATAGATAGATAGATAGATAGATTTGACAGAACTGACAGAACTGATAAAATTAAATATATGTTTTTAATTCAATTTAAATAAGCATTTTATGAATCCTCTCACTCTCACCATGTAGGCACCTTTTTCTTGCTTTATTATCTTAATATGTAGGTGACACTTTTGTGCAGCAGGTTCTGTTTGAACCCCATAATACCAATGTCTAGTGTTCAATTCTTACGTCAAATTCTAACCTCGGGTTATTGTCACCTCTGATGAACTGGTGACCCGTTCTTCTTGCTCAGGAAGAGTTGAGGTACCAGGGCAACCCTGTCCATAATGAAGGTTTACTATTAGTGTACTATTAAAGGTGTAATATTAATTAGTAACCTAAGTGAAACTTAGTATCAAAATGTATCATATGTTTCTAAGAGATTGTTGAGGATAGCTCCCAGGAGTTGTTAGAGATTAATGGCAGTTTGTCATGCATTTTTTTATTTTTAATTGAAATTTTAAATGTCTTGAATGTTGAACTCTCTCTCTCTCTCTCTCTCTCTCTCTCTCTCTCTCTCTCTCTCTCTCTCTCTCTCTAACTCACACACACACACACACACACACACACCATCATCAGCTGTATGGTCTGTTGTTGGGTTTGGTCAAATCTCCTTCTGTATCCTCACCAAACAGCTCCCTCACGTTTCTGGAATTTCTAGCATTTCCCTTTTGTCTGTTCTGCCCTTTGTTGTTGCTAAACTGCTTAATGTTTTTTTAACACTATGCCAAGACCATTTTTTTTTTCTCTCCTCCCAGTTTGTCTGTGATATTGATATTTAGAAAATAACGGAGAGAGAGAGTTGATAAGAACTGGTGCGCTGTGTTCTTTTAATGCCTTATTGTGAAGCGAGGTCAACAAAGACACAACGATGCAATAATAAACTCCAAACTCAATGATATATTAAGGAAACCATTTATTTTTTTTCCTACTTATCCCAGTAGCAGCAATGCTTCCTTCTAAAATGTTAGAAGTCAAATATAAGTAGCAACCCCCCCCCACCAATGCTGTCCTCAGACTTATCCTGTGTGCCGTGAACGAGGCAGTCCAAGTAACATAACACGTAGCACATTATCCTTATCAACTCTGCCTCAGCTTAATCACCAGGGTGATGGCTGCCATGTTTTCTTACCCCTTTGCCGTAATTTATCTCTCTCTTTTTCTCTCCCTTTTTCCTTTATTCTCACTTTTGAAGGATCTTTTATCCTTTCTTATTTATCTCTCTACTCCTAGCCACTTTCATCTCTCCCTATCTTTCTCATTTTGCTCTGTTTTTCCTTCCCCAGATCCTGAAGTTTTGGATTTTTTTTGGTTTGTGTGTATCTCTTCCTCTGTCTACCCCACAAAGATGGACACTGAGCACCTGCAAGTGCTCATTTCGAAGATGTTGCAGGCACAAGAATGCATGCAGTAAACACAAGAGAGCTGTATTTATAATAAATCAACTTTATGGGCCTCTGATGGAGGTGATATCAGTGAAATTTATGCAGGGAGACCTAAGAGTTCTCAGCTAACAGCTGTGAGATAGCGCTTCCCCTCAGCAGTCTGGTCTGGACAGACCCGGTTTCATAAGGCAACAGTATGGCCTCTGGGTCATGCTGCAGTAAGATGTGGTAACTGTTGGATTTAGTGATAAAGTGGGGGTTCCACTGTTAATAGGGCCAAGTTTAAGTGAGCTCGAAGATTTGACATTTGTGGTATCAAGTGTGGCTCTGCATGTCTGTTGGTGAAACCAGCATTCCATCAGATTTCGCAGATCATCCTTCAGTGTTCCTGTTAAGCCTAACAGTTACTGTGAAATGGGTCTGTCGTGCAAAAACAACTTGAAAAATGGCACTCAAACCAAACACAAGACAGGCATGTAAATAAAATTCAGTTTAGCTATCACTCACTCAGTTCATCACTCAGTTCATCACTCACATTCTTAACAGCTCCCTGGCGACTGGCCATGTTCCGACTGCTTTCAAATCTGCTATAATAACACC
>JAOVYU010000002.1:17013187-17025509 GCA_025674565.1 Synodontis membranacea
ATATATACATATAAGAAAACCACTTAGACTTAAGCTTAATGGAAAATTCAAATCCATGTGGTTCTACAAGGCCATTTTGGATGTCCGTTAAAGCTACCAAATATGGTTTCTTGCCCTAAAAGCAAGAATGAGCAGAGAAGGTCTGCATCCGTAAGGTGACTTGCAGGTGACTTGTATTGTCATATACCGCAATGAACGAAAATCCAAAATAAGATCCACTCACTAAGTGATTTATCTGGAGCAGGTGATCTTTGGTTATGGAGTGCCTGCATGGTCCAGGGATGTCCAACATAGACAGAGGAATATACAGGAGCACGAGAACGCACACACTCTTCACCTGGACACATGTGCAACAACAAAAAAAACCATCACACATATAAATACATTTCCTTTTAATATGAAGCGCTACACTACACTTACCTGTAAGAAAGCTATGCTTCATATTCCTCACCTTGTTTATGAAGTGGGAATCACAGACGCTTGGTACATTTACAGTTATTCATGTGGCAGATATTTTGATTCAGATATACTGTACTTAAAAAAAATATATATACTGAAAAATACAGGAGGTCAGACTACATACCAGTTACCAAAACAATCCAAGCTGGTTCACCATCTTTCCCCACTGGTAACCACTACTAAAGTTATTTTAAGGGCATAACAGCAGTAAGCCAATCAGGAAATCTGAAAGGTTTATAATAAGTGAGCTGGAAAATACAGTGGATATAAAAAGCCTACACTCCTCCTGTTAAAATTTCAGTTTTTTTTCCTAATATAAATAATGAAACCAAAAAAAAAATCATGTGAAACATAGCAAGCAAGAAAATTAAATTAAAAAAAAAAAAAAAAAAAAAAAACATTTTAGAAAGAAAAAAAAATCTGGTTACACACTTTTTGTGCAAGAATCTCCAAACATTAGTAGATCAGAATTTGCCGATTTTATCTCATTCTTTCTTGCAAGCATAGATATTCATAGATATAAAAAAAAAAATTGCAAGTGCACAGAACTCTTCAAGTCGTTCCACAGGTTTTGGATAGGATTTAGTTCTGGACCATTCCAAAACAGTGTTCTTCTTCTTCTGAAGACATTCCTTGGTTGACTTGGATTTGTGCTTTTTTGAAAAGTTATTATCATGCCGGAAGGTCACATTTTTCTTCATGGTTGTTAATTCAGAGCGCTGTCAAATGCCACGTTATGAAAGTTTCTGCACACTTATGCAACCTGATTTTTTGCCTTTTTTTAAAAATCATTTTTTTATATCAAGTCAGAATTTGTTTTTTAGCAGGGCAGAGAGGTGCAATACAATATGAGCAGAGAACTGCGGGTTGAGCGGACAGTGACACAAAAGCCACACGTTTCCACCACTGACCTTACAGTACTCCTTACGCCGAGACAAGCGTAAGGTAGTATCAGAGTTTAAGAAAGGACAGAGGTTGTGCTATGTCATTCCAAAACCAAAAACCGAAAAGAGTCGATGATAGTATAGTAAAAGTACAAAAATGTATCTCAGTAAATACAGCTTCAAATTCTTCATATAAAATAAAAGTGCTTCAAATAAAAGTACATGAAAGTCTGCCTCGGATCCCTCGCTGATTTTATTACTGACGGTAAATCATAGCACCTTTCACAAAAGCACGTGAGGAACATGGGGAAAATATAAGGGCTATATTCCTAAATTCTAAGCCCAGCTGTTACAATATACTGTAAGCTGAATTCATAAATTCAAGTTGCATGTAACAACCGCTAGACTACGATGAGGTTGACGGTGTTTTTGTTTTTTTTTCAGTAACAGGACATCCCAAAGTGTTTTGTTCCTCTTAAACCAGAGCAATTTGAAAATGATTACCATTCTTTTATTACTTATTTAGTAAGTACGACATGCATAGTCATTGTGGGAAAACGATGTTTCTTCTTATCACTTACATTATAGTAGATAGAAACAGTCATACCCTCAACTTAATAAGACAAAAAAATAAATAAATACGCAGTTTGTAATATTACAGAGAAACTGTCCTTTGTCCTGAAGACTCTCTCTCATGTAGCAAGTCTAATTCTGGAACTGGAGCCTCCTTCCAAAACTGCTAAACAAACATCCTTCACAGAAAACTTCACCATATCAATGACTATATATATATAAATAAATTCTTCTTTTTTCCTTTTTAATTCTGAATGAGCTGTTACTGCAGATATAATGATGTATAAGAATAAAGCGTGTTAATATAAATGTATATTTCCTATAAGAGTTCCTGTTACAGAAATGTAGTCAATACTTTCTGACCAATCGGGATCAAATATCTCCACAAGCCCATGGTATAAAGAGTTTCAGTCTCATCCTGGGGCATGTACGATCTTTAATTCATCAGTAACGTTAGATCTTAGTTAGATTCGGATACTCTATACGTACCTGGGTCTGGTGGAGAGTGTGAGCAGAGGTGTAAAGTGCCATCTGGCTCATGGATCCAGGAGGTGAAAGTTATGTTCTTCACTTAGATGCATTTGAGCACGCTGCAAGATTGTTGAGGTTCAAGTCAAAGAGAGCAGAGCAGAGTTACAATCCGTAAATACAAGCCCACAAATTCTGTTACTTATCCCCTCCTTGTTTTGGGTTTTACCCTGCAACCCCCCAAACCCCCACCCCACCTCCAGGAAAAAAAAGCTTTTACTCATTAGTCTGTGACCTTTGACCTTTAGGCCACATTTTAAGAGGTTCTACTTGACTCCTGACATTCCCGTCAGCAATCTAAATGTGTGTTCAGTGCAGGCATATGGACAATATTGATGGGGCTAGATGTGCCTCTGACAGTCGCCTGACACGAGACAGACAGGTTCATTACCTCCACAATGGGACAGGACAGGACCTTACATACATACACACTCACCTCCAATGGACAAGAACACATGCATTCATTCACACAGGACTCGCACCTATTTCGCTATGTTCTCATTATGCATGCCGTGATGATGCTCTGGGTGGTTAGGTGGGGTTGAGTTTGACCTTAATGCATGCATATTCAAAAAATTCTCCCTGTCTGCATTCCACTGATGTGTGGATTCCAAGGCTCTGTGCTCTGCATTATGTAAAGTCAAAAAAGGTGTGGTGTTCTGTGCTGTATCGTGCAGTGCTGTTTCTGAGCAGGTACAGTCTTTTATGAGTCAATTGACAGGCCTCCCTCAGGCTGGTAGTTCTACTGTCCTGATAGGTCGTCATTGCTGACAGATTCATACGCGTGTGGTGTTTGATGTGGTTTTCTGCTCCTCCCTAGTTAGAAGATTAGCTTTTTTTCTTCTTCTTCTTCTTCTTTCTTCTTTTAGGCAAGGGACAATGTTAGAAAGGTAATTAACTCCCTCTTTACATGCCTCACTGGCTGATAAAAAATGCAATTTAAGATTTCCTGTGCATGTAACTTTATCCTTCTGTAGGATGACATAATTGTTTCCTTATTACCATTTAACAGCTAGAAGTTAGAAATTAACATTAACAGTGAAGACAGATGATTGTGTAAATGAACAGCAAAACCATAATACGGGGAAATGCCACAAATCTCATTAAAACAACCAAGAAGCAACTCTCTTCTAATTGACTATGCAGTAAATCAGGTTTTTGTTTGCAAAACTCTCCTAAATAGAGACAAATTGTTTGTAATGTTTTCATGTTCGTATAGACATGTGTTTATGTCTAGGTTCGTGTGTGTTTATGTGCATAGTGGACGCGATAACGGATGAATTTATTAAGGCATACATGAAGTCTCTTCAGTCTTGACTCCTGTCCGCCACCCTCTCCTCTGGGTTTTCAGAGCGTTTATTTTCAACCCCTACGTGGTTGTTTAGCATGAAACCTAACCCATCAATAACCACGCATGGAGCAAAATGGGACATGTGGTCACCAGACCTGCAGACCCCACATCCAAACCTCAGTCGCCCCTCGTTTTTTTTTTTTTTTTTTTCTCCTCCATGTCTCCTGCTGCTTCTTGAAAAACACAGCATCCCACTGCATGAACAAACACGTCTCCGTGTATGAGCGTCTATGTGCCTCTCGTGCGTATAAGAAGAAGGCCCTTAGATCTTTTGGCATTTGTTCTTTAACATCTCTCTCAGACCTCTTGTAGTATAGACATATGCTTGACTTCTACCATTGGATAAACAAGATTAGATTAAATGAATGTGCAGAGGCGTAGATAAGACACCGACTCCTTTGAACGTGTTGCCCTCTAGTGGAAGGTCTCATTACTAAAAAGAATGATACCTGCACTATTACCTAACTGGTATACCTGTACCTAGATGATGCAAGTGGTCAAATAAATACAGCTTGACAATCTTTTCTTCATAAGCTAAACTTAAAAGCGTGCCCTGACCTCTAACATGGTGAGTTTAAGCCTGTTTTGACCTGGATTTTTGAGTGTAGAGAGGTTATTCAGTATGAGTCAATCAATCTGAGCACCAGGTATTGAACAAGACACCAACTTCCCATGGGCCTCATGCCACACTGAAGAGGGCATGCTCACTGACCCACATGTGGCAGAATGAGAGGGAGGGAGGAAACACAGGGTGAAAACTAGAGAGGGAGAAACGCGGCCATGCCAGAACAGCGATGATTTCGCTAATTATAAAAAATCACATGAATGCTGAGGGTTCCCTGGCAAGAGCAGAGACCAGAGCCATGGGTTCAGCAAACACCTGCTTGTTTTGGCTGCAATGCCTCAGCAGAGTGTGTATGCCGAGTGGGAACTTGCACAAGCTCTCAGCACGCAGCAGTGAGGCCTGGCCCCAGAAAAAGCAGGAGGGGGGCTCTAGACCAGAATTAACCATCTCAGTGCCGGAGCCTTACATTTTCAGTGAAATGGGGAAGGGGAGTTCAGCGTTCACTCAACAAGTGTGACACAAGAAAACACTCCTCCATCCTACAGAAACAAGTCTGGTGTTTGCTTAGAGCTCTCTCCCGTGAAAAAGGAATTGGAACGTCATGTCATATCCCACTTAGTAATTCAGATGCAGCAGATCATTCCCGGGCCATGGAAGGTCATGTTCTGGGCTGCACAGACCTTTTTTTTTTTTTTGCATGTTCTACTTATATGATCTTATATGAAGCCACCATATTTCTACCAAGATTTCTTTGTTCATGGGAATGATTACAAGGGTTTTTGTTTTTGTTTTTTTGAAAGATTGGTGGAATTGTGGTGATCACTTATTACACTGCATGACACAGTCATCCTTGCAAATTGGGAAGAAAGGAAGTATTGTGGAATGCAGGATTCTTTTTTTTTGTCACTTCCTCTTGAAAGAGACTTTACTCCAAAAAAAAAAAAAAAAAGAGAATGCATTAAGCATAATATTGTATAAATTTAAGGGATCTGGACCACTTTCTCGATCAACATATTCATCCTCAAGCAGTCATCCTTCATTAAATTTGGTGTATCAAAACAAAGTTTTATTGTCATGAGACTTTCGGCATATACAATCTGTTCTTGAATAATATGGGTGAACTACAAAACTATCTGCATTTGGATTTATTTAAACAAAGTGTGGGTTTGGCCTAAACCAGAAGTTTTTTTTTTTTTTTTTTACATAAACCATACACTATGCCCCTGGAAACACTGGAAAACACTATGGGGGGGGGGGGGGCATGCCCTGTCAGCATGGTCTGTGAACACTGGCTATTACAGTTCCTCAGCCTCATCTACATCACTAGAGGTGTGTATGAGCCATAAGGCTTTTCTAATCCCACTTGCATTGTATTATTTTGTTTGCACAAATCTAGTTGTTTCTGTTTCCCAAAAATACTAAACAAACTAGTAGCCTAATTTCAACCAGTATGACCTTGACCAGGCAGTTACTAAGGATGAAAGAGTACAATTGCTGTAATTGCATTGGTTTTGATTTGCCCAGCAAACTTCATGTCTGTCTGTTCACTCCCACACGTGAAAGACTGCCACTCAGGCAAAGTTTTTATTTCATTTGTTTGGCCAACTTTCTATGCCATGCTTGGTGCCTTTTTGGAATTACGAGCAGTGTTGGGCAGTTTTGTCTCAGCTGCATTAATTTACAGTATACACATTGCAAGATAATTGTTGTTTTTGAGAAGGCAATTACAATACGTTACAATATAAATGATGCGCTTACACCTGAAATACTCCACATAGTGATTAAAATGAGTGTTTGAGAGAAAAAAGTTCAATATAGCAGGAATGGCAGCATGGCTGCGAGTGCTGAGGTCGGCCTTCTGGAGTGAGACGGCCAGGTCAGACGCCTGTTATTGAACATGCATAACTAAACATGCATTTGTACTCTGTTTAATTTCCTGAATTATTCCTAAACAATTTCAAGGGCCTCGAATGTGAAACTGGGTCTGAGCTTTGCAAAGTCCAATTTCTCAAGCATGTTCCAAATGCATTTGGCCTGCGCTTCCTGTTTATAATGTTCTTCAAAAGTGGAGAGTGCATTGATAGTGGAATGCTTAGAGCTGTACACAGGCTGCAACTCCTCAAAGAGTTTTTGACCTCTCCCTTCCTCAATTCTGCTCTTCTTCTTCTTCTTTTTTTTTTTTATATCCGAGTCACACTTAATGTTTGAAAACACTATCTTTCACCAGGAGACACTGGACTATAAAGGTGTCACAAGAGCACTACTTGAATTACCCAGATGCCCTTGTCTTCTTTATTTGATCATCCAACCTAGTGAAACTGCAGCACTGAAATGTGGCATACACCAGTGTTTATACCAGTTGATGAAAGCAACAAGGTCTCGTTGGACATTTTATATACATTTTACATTTAAGACAATAACCTTATAAATAAATAAATAAATAAATGAATGAATGAATAAATAAATAAATAAAGTAAAGTGGAATCTCATAGGCTTAAACAACACTGGATGAGAAAGCCATTCACACATAGTTGCAAAGAGGTCTACTAAGAAGACAAAAATAATTAGTTTTTTTTCCCCGGAGGTACACGTCACCTACTCGTCAACTACTAGGTACTTTGCACAAAGGTTCGCCCTCTGTGTTTAGCCTGCCCCTTACAACAGTCGATGCAAAACTACCACCAAAAAGGAAAAGTTAAAGAGATATCAGGAATCCAAAGAGTTAAAGACATCTGCCAACATCTGTACTTGCGTGGCTAGCTTGTAATTGTGAGGCCCAGTGAGTGAGGAGCCTGTCGGAGTGGGGGCGGG
Organism: Synodontis membranacea; assembly: GCA_025674565.1. NCBI lineage: Eukaryota > Metazoa > Chordata > Actinopteri > Siluriformes > Mochokidae > Synodontis > Synodontis membranacea. The sequence continues at coordinate 17,020,359 of JAOVYU010000002.1, forward strand.
GGGGGGGGGCTGGCAGACAGCATAATTCAGCCAAGTGTTCACAGAGGTGCTTTCCGGCCCGCCATGTGGAGTCAATGATGGCATCCAGAGCGTGCTGCGTTCCTATGAAATATTAAATCTGCTCCTGGCCTCTTAGCGTGGACAGACCACCTCCAAGTAAGTGTGGCGTGCGGCGAGCAAGAGATCAGATGTCCCGTCACACACATCCAAGCACCCACACATGTGCAGACACACACATGCACATATAATCCCACAAATATAATAGCATATACACACAGATCTGGTTAAGAGAACTTGGAGAGATTAAACATAAACAGACACTAAACATGCCTTACATTAAATTCACATGAATTCACATTATCATACAGGAACTCATGGGATCACAACACAAAGGATTTGTCACGGGTTTTACGTTTGAGCTGAAGCTTTAGATGTGTGCCATAAATCAATCCACACGGATTTTCTTGTTTAGAGGGATTATGAGATATTCAAGTGTAACTGCTGTTGATTACGTCCATGCCATTGTTTACCCTATAACCACTGAAAGTTGCCCCATTGTTGTTGTGTTGATGACGGTTGGGTATAAATACTCTGGTGGTCTGATTCTCCATGTGGAGAGAAGTTGCAGGCTGGACACACAGCTTCTTCAGCCCACCCCAAGCCTTTACATCATGTAAACAGGCTAACCACACACATCCGTTTGTTTCTTTGCCTGCAACCCACAAAAATCCGTAACAAACTTGGATGTGTAAGCGTGCGTGTGTTGCATGCATGCACTTAAAGCAAAGCAGTACAAAAGGTGGTTGAGTTGAGGGGTGTGAAATTGCAGGGAAACATCAAAACATGTCCCTTGCGAAAAACGTTTGTCTTCTTGGAAGACAATATTAATGACCTTCTGGCATGTATTTGGTCAACACATTGTGCGCCACCCATCTGCGCAGATGTGAGTCTGTTTGTGCATGGAGAAGACGTGTCACACAACCAGCCTAACTCAAGAGCCTGAAAGTAAGAGATCACATCCTCAGGTTTTGAAAAGATTTATTAACAGGAACTAATAATAAATGCAAAGAGGGCCATGCAGATACAGACTCATATCCAGAAAACTAATAATAAATACAACAGTGTATTACTGTAAGGTTACAACAACAATCCTAAACACAGTCATGAGTGTTAGTTTGTTAAGGCTAGTAGGTACGTAGGTAAGTTTTAGGATCCTTGTTCAAAGACTCCGTATAAAAAATAAGGCCAACAGCACCATCATGTGGACATGAAAGTATGATCACAAGGAAACAAAATGGATCAAAATAACAATCCAAAGCTTGAGATGGGGGTAAATTAGTACGTTTAGTTACATTTTATTATATTAATACCCATTATGGGCAATATGTTTTTGAATTGCTGCTTCACAACTCCATAGTACGCGGTTCGATCCTGAGCTTGGGTCACTCTCTGTATGGCGTTTCTGTGCATGTTCTCTCCGTGTCCATGTGGGTTTCCTCTGGGTTCTCAGGTTTCTTCCTAACTCCCAAAAACATTGCAAGTAAATGGATTAGTTACACTGATGCTGCATTCATAGTGCATTGTGAGTAATTTCCAAGTTAGGATAATGCCATTTCGTGCAAAGTGAAATAATAAAAAAAAAACACGGATGCCACCAGGAAAGTGTGCCTGTTTACCCAAGGGTGAGAGCATTTAAAACTCCTACAAAGCTACTTTTACAATTACAGGCCTGAATGGCTATTGGCACTGTTCTACTACAGTGAACTTCAAACATTCATCATGCAACATTTTCGATTACAGAAAAGAAACAACAGCGGACAACAGCAAGACAAACTAGCCGGCTAACATTAGTTATATCAACGCTGATGTTGATGATCACCTTCTCAAAACAGCGATAATAAGGTCAGTACAATAGAATCTACCAAGCACTGTGTGTAAGTGACCTAAAGTCAATACTGCAATACACTCATTTAAAACTAGAGAAGGTGGACTTTATACCGTTCACAGTGTGAGAATGCTGTAAACAGAGAAGGAATGGTTAGTTGAGAAGACTACTCCAAAGCTGATGAGCTGAATTTTCAAGCTGAGCATAGCAGCTGATTGGCTGTAGGTATGAATGCGTGTGTGAATATGTGTTCATGGTGCCCTTATGGACTGGCGTTGTGCTCAGTGTCGCTAGGATAGCCTCTATATCTACTGTGGATAGTAAAGCCCTTAGCAAAGATGAATGAATCAATGAACAACGGATATTAATATTGTTTAGAATTTACTTCTGCATACTAAAGATGATATGGATATACACCAAAGCAAAATTATTAAATAGTACTTCCTAAATGAAGCCTTGAAACCAATGATTAATTTGTCGTAGAATGATGCTAGATTATGAATGCTTATGATAAGACCTTACTAGCTGTATGTAGAGCCTTACTAAGCCTTACTCTTCAGTATGTAGGTTGTGCAAGCGTTGCAGCCATACTGTGAGTGTCCGGCGATCAGCTGATCCCAGAGTTAGCAAACAATAAGAACAGACAGACAGGGCCAGAGTCAACACCCGATCCCCAAACCAAGACTCACAACTGTGTCCAAGTATCTGATTCGAAATTGTGTGTGTGAGGAATAAAAATGTATTTGAAACTCGTAAGTCATGCTATTCTTGACAGATATTAAAAACGTTACTGTGCTTTTATGACAGCATTTCTTATTTAAAGAATATACTTAATTCTTTAATATGCAGTAATATAGTGTGATACCTAATAAATAGTAAATAGAGTGAGTACCTTTGTAATGTGCGGGGATGTGGCAATGGGACTTTCATTGTATCCCTCAAATAGCTGTAGGCTTTTGGTCCGTACATGTGAAGGGTGAAAGCAAAATCAGTCTGCTACTTGCTGTAACTTTTCTCTGCCTTCTGGAATAGTTCCACTGGTATGTCTGTAATAAGTTGAGCAAATATTGGGGGAAAAAAAACTATTTTCACTGCTTATATGTGTATGGTATACATTACAAAATACTCACAATGTACATTTTTTATGTCCAAAGAAAATAAACAAGGGAGAAAAAAATCCATCAATTAAATGTTAGGCTCTTCGAATTTGGCTTTTTAATTTTAAAGAAATGAGATGATTTCTCCATAAAATTCAGTTTTTCTGTAGAAGAATCCATCATACAGACATCAAGCTAATTGCAAGAGCAAAGTGTGAAAGTTTTGTGAAGTACATACAGTACAGACTACTACTAACAGGTAACTGCTCCCTAATTCCCATATTCTTTGAGGCCAGGGACAAAACTAATAATTATACTTCATTGCACCCTTCAGATTTTATCGGTCTTAAGTTGTACTAGCAACAGGCCATCAGACTTACAGACTACATGCCCAGTGAATACATCACCACATGTTCAGGTTTACATTTCCCAGCACTCTCCTCCATGGCAATGTATACAAGGAACACGATTTGATTTCTGCAACATTTCCATTACATACCTTTATAACGCTCCAACTTTGATTTAAGCTCCTGTGTCATCAGGCTGTTTTCATGAAGCATCTTCAAGAGTTTCGCCACTATTGATTTGTTTCGACGCTCTCGGTCTTTGGCATTGCGTAGCTGACGTTGTAAGTTATGCACTTGCTTTTGTGCTAACAGGAGTTTCTGCTTTAGCTCCTCTGGTGTTGCAACTGCATATCTGTGCTCCTGTAACACGAGTGAGAAGTTTACGGACTAAATGATTTTCATTATATACTTAGATTGCCAATATTCAAATTGTGCATATCGTGAAACAGTGCAGTAGTTATTTAAGTGCCCTCCAGTTATTTAAGAAAGTGAAAATGTAACATATTCTAGACTCGTTACATGTAAACTAAAATGTGTCAAATATTTTTTCTACTTTGATTTTGATCATTATGGCATGCAGCTCAAAAAAATGTAAATACAACTTCTCAAATTATTAGAATATTTCCTATCAAGTTACTGTCTAGTTCAGTAAACACAACTACAATTATGGGGACGACCGCTGACTTGTCAGTTGTCCAGAAGACAATCATCGACACCCTCTACATGGGGGTAAGCCACAGCAGGTCATTGCTGAAAACGTTGGCTATTTGCAGAGTTCTGTATCAAAGCATATTAATACAAAGTTGACTGGAAGGGAAAATGTGGTAGGAAAATGTGCACAAGCAACAGCAATGAAGAAAAAGTCTATTCAAAGACTCAGGAGACATTTACAAGGAGTGGGCTGAAGCTGGTGTCACATTTCTAATATCAAGCCACTCCTGAACCAGGAACAATATCAGAAGTGTCTTATCTGGGCTAAAGAGAAAACAAACTGGACTGTTGCTCAGTGGTCCAAAGTCCTCTTTTCAGATGAAAGTAAATTTTGCATTTCATTTGGAAAGCAATGTCCTTGAATCTGGAGGAAGAGTGGAGAGACACAGAATCCTAGGTGCTTGAAGTCCAGTGTGAGGTCTCTGTAGTCTGATTTGGGGTGCCATGTCATCTGCTGGTGTTGGTCCACTGTGTTTCACCAGGTCCAAAGTCAAGCGTCTACCAGGAGATTTTAGAGCACTTCATGCTTCCATCTGCTGACAAGCTTTATAAGCTTTATTTCCTTTTCCAGCAGGACTGGAAAAGGACCTGCCCACAGTGCCAAAACTACTACCAAAAGGTTTGCTGACCATGATATTACTATGCTTGATTGTCCAGCCAACTAAGCTTGACCCGAACCTCATAGAGAATCTACAGTGTACTGTCAAGAGGAAGGTGAAAAATGCCCAACCCAAGAATACAGACGTGCATGTATATATTACACTGAAAAAAAATCTGAAAAATCCACCTCATATTTGTACCCGGTTAATCAAGAAGTTATGGATTACAGCTTGAAAGTTCCAACACACTCCAATCAACTCAAAAAATGTGTTCACAATCATTTCCAGGTGTTCCCATAATTGTGGTACATGTGTTTTTTTTGTTGAAAATAATTATTTCTTGATAGAATAAACATTAATAAAGTACAATTACATCAAAGAATCAAATACCATATGGTTTATATGATATTTGTATATTTGTATGGTATATACCGCAATAGCACGGTGGCTGAGTGGTTAGCACTGTTGCCTCACAGCGAGAAGGTCCTGGGTTCGAGCCCCGGGTTCGGCAC
>JAOVYU010000002.1:17045071-17059841 GCA_025674565.1 Synodontis membranacea
GGCAAAATTCAATATCGGTCGACCTCTAGTTAATAATATATATCCATTCATATAAAAAGTGCAAGGAACGAATTATGAAAATCTGAAGATATAAAATAATTTCTAACCTTGCTCCCATCACGCTGTGTAATAAAGGATGATAGGATTCTTTTCTAAATATCTTTTTTAAGAAATTATTTCTTTCTATGAACTGGCAAAATGTATTCAGACATGAGTCAGTGGTTGTATATGTACAAAGTGCACCTTTATAATAGTTACAATGCTAAATAGATTACCGAATATTTCTTTAGTTCCATATTACCTGCATGCATTTTTGTCAGTTCAGCACTATATACATTACCCTGTCTTCTTGTTGGATTAGGGGACTTACTCTCTGTTTAAATTTTCATGTGTGGGTCATTAACTGATGAGTCATGACCACCTTACTTTTTGAGTCTTGTATTACTGGATGTGTGAGGCATGTCTCTCAGGGTTTAGTGAAAGGAACTTTTTTATTGTGTCACTGTTTGAGTCTTTAATGCATAGTCAAATTTAGAGACTTGCATCTGTGAGAGACGTTTCAGATAAAATGGCATAGCTAATACCAAATAGGAACCACCTAGTACAAACACGTTGTCTTAATACGAACATGAGCCACTTCTCCTGAAGCTGTGGAATGTGCATTTACACAGCAAGAACAGTTTATGCTTAGTACTTGTAATACCTCTTTTTTTAATACCCTCTACCTTGTAATCTCCTTAATGCCCTTTACCTGAGGGTTCTGGTTGTTTGGTTTTCTCTCCCACTTTGTTCTAACCACCTGTTCTGCCTTGTGTTTTTTTTTTTTTGTGTGTGTGTGTGTTAGTGTATTTTGTTGCCTCTTTTAAGGCTGACCTTTGAATTTAAGCCTTTTCAGCTGAGGATGATTTAAACGTATAGCATGAGGAATCCAGATGGCTGTCATCAGCATATAATAATGGACCTTTTCTCTGACACACCTTTTCCGTACCATTGCCTTTAAACAAAGTAAGATGTTCTCTTGAATGCATTTAAAAAGGCCATTAGAGCAAGTCATCATAGACGTCCTACAGAAGGGAAAAGGTGGTTAAATTGATATAAATTAAGCACACAGACTGGAATTTATTGAACCTGTAACCTGTGTATGGGGAAGAATAACCATTTGCACAACCATATTTCCCTTCTTGCTGTCCTGAAGCCGGACAGTGTGTAATGTTTGCTAGTTGGTGGGGTTTAGCGCCTGCTCTGTTCTTGGAGCTTAGCGGGTTAAGATGGTAAAGTACATCAATCCAGGCACTAAGCCCACTCCCTGTTGAGAGAACGTGGATTATTCACTATCTTGCAAGACAGAACTGGATCATTACTGTCTGAACTTACCTCCTCTCATCATTCTTTCCTTACCTTGTTCAGTCTCTCTCTTTTTTCTTTTTTTTTCATCCCAGTGTACAAATGCATGACTGTCCATTTATACCCAAGTGTACTTTTTCTTCTGTGTCTGATTGGACTCAGTGGCTGTTGGAAAGGCTTTCTTGAAATTACTTTATCTCATGTACTTATAGTACCCAGCAGGGCATTCATCATGTCACGGCGATTTAATTAAATGTGACTTATCTACAGTTACATTTCAATTAATTGAGGAAACAAGTGGCACAAAACAAATGATCAAGGTAAAAAAAAAAAAAAAAAAAAAGCAAAAAAACTTGGACTAAAGCAACCTAGAAACTTATTAAAAAATGAAGAATGAAGCGCTCTGTTGCAGATCAGTGTGAGGTCTTGGTGGCTTAATGAGATTAGAAGGCAGTGCTGTGACTGAGCCACAGTGTCTTGTGACTCTCTGTTGACTCTAAGGCACACAGATAAACACATCCCAAAACAGATGTAGTTTTATTTTCTTTGAGTGAGCAAGCTATAAGCCCATAATATGTGATGATTATATACCAAAGTCTACCGTTGTGCAGAAAGAGCAAACAAGCCAGTAACATTTTATTATAATTGATCGACTTCAGAGTCTCCATATTTTTTGTGTGTGCATGTGTTTCAAGGCTGCGAGAGGCTGTGAGGAAAATGGAGGAGAAACACTTTGCTGAGCACACTGAGGAGCATGTAGAGTTCCTGCCAGTAGAGTGGCGCTCCAAATTGACACTGGATGGAGGTATTAGCCTGATACTATACAGACAGCCTATCCTTGCTGCTGTCATACACTTTTCACAACAGCTACACCACCTGTCTAGCACTAATACCTGAGTACACATGCACACGTGGTATGCCACATTCAGTTCTGAAAAAGAACAAGCGAGGACAACGAACATTTCCATTGAATGCTAAATACACACCCCGCTGTTCCTGTAGACACGGTCGACTCCATCACGCCAGATAAGGTGCGGGGGCTGAGAGACTTACTGAACAGCAGTGCCATGGACATCATGTATTACACCAGCCCTCTCTACAGAGATGAGGTGAATTATACTCCCACTTTCTATAAATACATCTCATTGTTAGTGTTTACAAGCACTGGTGGTTCATATTGAACTGATTTTCTTGCAAAATGGATCCTCCATTTAATTCTTGTCCATGTTGCTTTTTTTTTTCCCCCTGAAGATTACTAAAGGCCTGACCCAGGAACTCAACCGCTTGTACTCGCTCTTTTGCTCTCGGAACCCAGAGTTTGAGCAGAAGGGAGGCAAAGTATCCATCATTTCCCACTCTCTAGGCTGTGTGATTGCGTACGACATCATGACAGGCTGGGACCCAGTGCGTTTTCGGTTGCAGGAGCTTCAGGAACCTGACGAGGAGGATCTGCACTATATGAGCTACGAAGAGCGCCATCTGTTGGAGCAGGTGCAACATGCCAAACAAAGGTGCTGACTTTGCTTGCTTGTATTGTAGGACAGCCCTGTTGTCTTGGATCTTTCTTACCTGCAAATACCTATATTAACAGCAGTGTTTATTTCAAATGTGTTTTATTTGTGTCAGGTTGCGAGAACTGGAGGATCAGCTTCAGGGTCTGGAGGCTTCTAAACCTCCATCAGCTCCTGAATTGAAGTTTAAGGTATATAATGGCATAAACCTTGTTAATATAGAACAAACATTAGGGAAATTATCTTTTGTGAAGAATAGTACTCATCCCTCGAGTATAATTCCAGACACACAGAATCTATGCCGAGGTGCATTGAAGCCTGTATAACCCGGTGTGTGAGCGTGCTGAGGAAGACTGGGATGGCAGGCAGAATTTTAGCAGAGCTCTGAGCTTGCGTTAATTCAATCCACGCACTTCAAAAAATCTCAACAAAAAAGGACAGTTCAAGGTTATGCTTTGCGGTGTGTATGTGGGTGTGTTTGCATAACAGGCTCTGCCAAGTATGCCTCTCTCTCACTTATCACGGCATTCACAAAAGAGGCACAAATAAGTAGAATGACAGTAGTAAGACAGAGGTGAGAATCATCACACTGCAGCTGACACTCGACCACGCCCCAAAGCTGTTCTGGTGGCTCGTGGTGTCTGAACAAATTAAAAGACTTCACAGGGTTTTTTTGTTTGTTTTTTGGCTTTTGTTTTTTCCTACCCCTCACCTGTATATAGGGCTAAAAAACTGAAATCTAATCTGAAACTCATAGGTAGAGAACAACTTCTGTATGGGCTCCCCCCTAGCTGTATTCTTGGCCTTGCGTGGCATTCGACCAGGGAACAGTGGATACCAGGACCACATCATGCCAAAATCCATCTGCCAGCGCCTTTTCAACATCTTCCACCCCACAGACCCAGTGGTGAGGGAATCAGAAAGATTCAGTATGCTCTTAATTATTATGCTCTTTAGAGTGCTGGAACACTTTATAAAAGCATTATCTACATATGTATATATATATAAATATATTGCAGGCCTATCGACTGGAGCCTCTTGTGTTGAAACACTACAACAATATTGCACCAGTCCAAATACACTGGTAAGTGTTGTCAGTCTGCTGAATGTAGTGACCCTAAATATTTCTGGCTTTGTTTAACATGTATATCGGTGTATTATGAGCAAGACCTAACATATTAAAATGAATTGGATTTTACAGGCTGAACAGGATTTTACAAGCTAATTTGTTTGAATTATGATATTTTATCATTCATTTCTAATGATTCAACCTAATCATAGCATACAACACTTTAAATTCAGCATACCATTTTACTCACTTTTCAGTGGGACGTTTTTGACCGGTCAGCGTTCTATTTTTAAATGTCCAAAAAAAGCAATAGATAAAACTGCATGCCATGATGTTGACGCCTCATTTTCTCATGTCCTATTTGTTAACTGTATCTGCAGGTGCAACACCTCCAATCCTACTCCATATGATGAAATGAAACCCATATTCCTGAACCCAGTAAAGGATCCAGCTTCAGACACGGAGAGCCTACCCAGCCCTAGTACATCACCCGTAATGTCCCGAAGACTCTATGGAGATTCCATCACCACACTGGGCAAGGCCAGCATACTGGGTACCGCAGGCCTCACGGCCACTTGTCAAACTATTCTACAAGCATATCTTGTATCTTATTAAATTAATGGTCACATGATGGAGCCCACACCACAGATACTTGCAAAAGACCCAAGACATGTTTGGCAACAGAAAAAAAAATATGGATATACTGAGCTAGAAAAGCGATGGTGTCAAATAAAATGTATAAAAGTATAAAATCGGTGACTCTATTACATTATACACAGAAATCTGGATTTTTCTTGCTTTCACATGGTCCGACTGAAAAAAAGAACTGGTACAATTAGAATGAAGTCTATTATATTTATTTGTAATTGCATTGTAAATATTTAGACGCTTCACATCCCTATATGTTTAATGTCGTTTTAAAGGGCACTCAAGTTTATTACTGATGTATTGTAATGGACATGCTTGGTTTACTTGAAGATTAGTTGGACATCTTTACTGCCACCTTGTGGTAAATATTGGCAGTGAAATGGGGCCATTAGTAGTAAGCCGTGCTGTCTAGTGGAGAACTTTGGAGAGTTATCCTTTCCAGCTGGTCCTTCCATCATACAGTGGAGTGTGGGTAAAGTAAGATTGTTAAGCTGTATCCTTAGTCAGCCTACATGTATTTCCCGTTATATAACAGTGCCTGTGAAAAACTGTTGCTTTTCTACCTCACGTATGACCTACCGCAGATTGAGCGATGTGTTTGATGGCCAGCAGTTTGCCCATTTTAAAATGGCATGTTTTATAAGAAGACGTTTAAGCATTACATTTTATGACAGATCTGTGATATTGCTTCCCAAAGCAGCATCTGACCAATCAGTTTCCACCCATAGGCCCCTGTTTATTGCCCTAGATTCCTGATAAAATAGTGAAATCAAATTCAGCACTTCTCTGTTGTGTGCAGCACCTGGCAATAGAAACACTGAAAAGTTGGATAATGCATTTGCTTTTGTATCCTACTGCACCAGTCTTTTTGGTGGGGGGGGGGGGAGAATATTTAATATACATTTTTTTCTATATAAATATATATAATATTTAGATTCTATAGATTTTATTTATTTTGGATAATTAAGCTGTGTGTAGTCCATGTTCAGTCCTCTGTGCTTTTGTGTGTTCAGGTGCCGCCAGCATTGGAAAAGGGATTGGAGGAATGTTGTTCTCCCGTTTCTCGCGCTCCAGTAGTCAGCCATCAGGAGTGGATTCTGCAGCAGTGGAGGGTGACGAGAAGAGCCAGTCGGCATATGGCCTGTCTACCTTGTCCCAGTCTACCTCTACCATCATTGATACTGCAGGTGTATATTCATTGATTATACCTGCACCAAATTATAATTATTTTATGTTACTTTCCCAATACTCTACCCATATGCTGTGAATATATATAATTGGGCTATTGGATAGGTTGCTGATTTAAAAAAAAAAAAAACATCTGTTGGCATTACCTGTTATTACTGCTCAGCAGCCAAAATGCTACCGTAAATGTCAGGTTGTGTTCAGTGGTAACAGTGTGAAGTGTTTCTGTTATTGCAGTTGACCTGGAGCACCGCATTGACTTTGAGCTGCGGGAAGGATTGGTCGAGAGCCGCTACTGGTCAGCAGTCACGTCTCACACAGCCTATTGGAACTCTCACGATGTGGCCCTGTTCTTGTTGACCTTCATATACAAATCACAGAGCTCATCTGAGACATGCCAAGACAATCCTGACCCTGAGTGACCCAGAGATATGACCACACACAAAGACATGTCCCCACACAGATAGATCAATCTTCTCCTGTAGAGCTATGAAAACACTCAAGCACACTCCCTCTATCATTTTGCCTCATAAAAATGCTTCTTTGTCATACAAAGACTGATTACCATTTTTCCTGTTGCGTGTGCAGCAACCTTTCCCATTAACCCAGTAACCATCAACTCCTACTGGGCAAACTCTTTGATACATTGAGTACTTCTAGTCCTAATAACATTTTGTAAGGCTTTGTTTTGGGTGCTGTTGAGGCCTTTTCAGCCAGTCCCATTCCATGCTTACAATTAGATTCACTGGCTCTGCATGTGTGTGTGTGTGTGTGTGTGTGTGTGTGTGTGTGTGTGTGTGTTTTGCTACGCCAACCCTGGACCACTTCACATGGTTTCCTTAGCTGCATCTTACCCAAAGCCCAAACCAGAAATTATTAAGGGCACATAACACACTAGCATGCCCCCCTCCGTCCTGTTAATGCCCATTTCTTTTATCTGTTTATTTTTCATTTACACAATGGTAAATGTATCCAAATGAAGACAGTTACCAAGTGAATGCTCAATACAACACTCTGATATCTTTATTTAATGATATAGTAATATATAAGGGTTGTGCAAAGTACTCTTTTAAGTTTTGGAAAAAAGTATTTCAAGATTTAGTTTATTTTTACGTTAATAATCCTGGAGAATACTGGACCTCTTTAAAGACTAACAGACAATATCTGAATTCTCCAACTGGATGAGTTAACCATTAACAAAAAGGAATGTTCTTTTTTTTATGCAGTAGATAAATGATAAGAAGCAATTATTGGTTATACATTGATTTTACAACTAGATGGTGCTGTTGGGAAACAAAGTTATGAGTGCATTTTCTTAAGCCACTAAATATGCCTGATTCTACTTTGCATGGAGTTTGAGGATGAAATTGCTGCTTCATTGATTTTGTAGCCAAACATAACCTTTTACATTCCTGCCTGAGCCAGGCCATGTGTTGATGCATTGACATGCTGCATATGTGTGCTGGTGCATTCTTACTTTGGAGTATTATAACTACTGTGTAGCTTCAAAGAGATTGCCTCATTTTTTCTTATTATTTCAACCTGATTTCAGCCAAATGCAGTGGAGTAAATCAAAGAGACTGATTTGGTGATCTGGTTTATGTAATTACACCAGTAATTAGGCCAAGATCATGAGATGGGACTCCGAGATTAGGCAGTTCTTTCCAATGTTGCTTTGCCTCATGGTAGTGTGGTATTCAGGCCCCTTTTACCTTCAGGCCCATAGTAATAAACAGAGATAATATATTTTCTATATATTTAGTTATCAGTTGTGGAATGACAGTAATAGACCTTCAAAATTGTGATATTCCAATGAGAGGCCAAATGTTTTAGCTATGAAACTGCTATTCATAGAAATACTGTTAGTTCATGTTAAATCTTTTAGTCTTGTGTATTTTAAGCACTTTTGAGATGTTAGATATGCAATGAGGAGAGAATGACCAGAGGGGATTAGCAGTAACAAATCAATCCGTACCAACATTTAACAGTTTATTCTCTGTTTAGTGTCTGCATTGTGTTTGAAGTCACAAATGGCCAAGCTTCGCTCCTCAATGGCAAGGGCTGCTGTATGTTGATTTATTTTTGTTTTTATCATTGTGTGCCCACACAAGTGCAGTTAGTAAGTGTTTGTTAGACTGTGTGGATATTTAAAAATGGCCAAGTTGCCTTTGAGGACCACAGAGCCAATCCTCTGTTGGGAAGCTGACGTGGCTTTTCCCCTCCCGCACTGAAAGATGAGCTGGAGTTATTTATGACTCGCTGTTATTGTTGGCAATAGGAAACAGAAATTAATGAAGGACCAGACCTTGCACATTACCGCATGGCTATGAATTGCACAGAAGGAAATAAAAGACCCTCTTGATGTGCATTTCTGATTTTTGCTATTTAATACATTGCATTACTGAGGAGGATGCACTTTTTCTTTAGTTTGGTAACATTACCCTTTTAACCATTAATCACTGGCCAGGAAAAAAAAAAAAAAAGTTGGAGGTTCTTACTCCGTCATGGAGGGTTTGCTCTTTGGGACATGTCTTTCATTATTTTCCTGCAGGCCATGCCTCAGAATCTCTGCATGTTCCAGTAATAAGAATGACTAATGGAATAATTTGAAGCTATTTACATCTTACATGCATAAATGCAGTAGTACAATTTCTGCATTAGTGCTGCTTCTAGATCTTTCAGACCAGTAATTAAGAGATGCATCAGATTCAGGTGGTTCAGCTAAAGACTAGGCATGGGCACAGTCAGTAAATATGTGCTTCAATATTGCATTACACAGGCTGTGGGCTTTACTCGGATGCATGCTCAGGTTTGAGAATTTTTGTGATGTGTTTGAGATCACTGATCTCCTTGAATAACGTTGAATCTAAGCTACACATGCTGTTTTTGCATTTGTTCATTTATTATTTGCCTTGGCAAATAAGGGCATCTCACCAACCTGTCATTGGAGAAATTCATGACTAATCTCCTGTGTGGTATAATAAAGAATTTTCTTTTGTGTATGTTGTTCTGTAAAATTCAGTTAAAAGGCCAGTTTTCACGTTATTGATTAATCCAAAACATGAAAAATGTCCAAAATGACTGTTATTTAAATGTACTAAAGACAGTGAGCTTGGAAAGACATGCTGTGCAATAATCCACGTCTGTAATGGATTCAAACTGCCGTCCGAATAACACTGTATTTATTTCAGTTTATTAAAACATTACTTTTTTTGTGTTACAGTGCTTTTTCTTTTTTTGTGCATACAGCTGCAGTGTTGTCCTTTGCTTGAACTTCATTTTTTTCTATTTCAGTGGTGATTATAAACAGAATATAGTTGCCTGAACAGTGTAATGGGAGTGTCCTGAAATGTGTGTGGGATGAGCAAAATTCCACGGTGAAGGGTGCTTTCAAAATATTTAGAAGACTGTCTAAACTGATTGCTTGCTCGAGGATGCACATTGCTTGCACTAATTTCCTCATGATAAAAGGCATTACCTTATTTGTCTTTCTGTATTGTACTGTGATTGCATCCAAAAGACACAAAAGAATGCTCAGAGCATTTAGTCTGGGCAGTACTGGAAGAACCTCATTAAGATAATTACAGGGTGTTTGCTGGTCCTTAAAGGCTTTTTTTTTTCCCCTTTCTTTCATTCAGTCATTCATCTTCAGTATCTATATTTTCCTGGTCAGTCATAGTAGGACACACTCTTAATGGATGCCAGTCCATTGCAGGCCACCATGGACACACACATTTGAACAGTTAGTCACATGCAATTTGGAGTAGCCTGTCTATCTACCTGAATGTTTTTGGGAGGTTGGGGAAAAGGGAAAACCCAAAGGAAATCCACCTGGAAATGGGGAGAACACATGACACTTTAACCAAATTAAAGCTCAATCAGGATCAACTGCTGCCTCATTAAAGTCTAAAAATTTTAAGACATTTATTTGAAGTTTAAATATTCGTAGATTTTAGATGACATTTTTTTAACAAGTTTTTGAAATCTCACCATAACCACATTTGACATATTTATCACACACATTGGAAAAAAAGAGTCACTCATATGAGACGGGTATGTATGAACCTGGAGCAAATGTCACCTCCTTTTGTGCTAGAACATACAGGGGTTATTTATTGATTGATTGATATGTAAATGTAGGGAAATAAAAAAAAATTAAAAATTGGATAGCAGCAAATACAGTGGTTAAAACCAGTAGCTGCCCATGACTGCAAGACTCACCACATACAGTACTAGGCTGTATTTTTTAAACACTTTTGTGGAAGATGTTGCTGTAGAATACAAACAACAATTTATAATTATAATTAATTGTGAACTTTCTTTGGAACAAATATTGGGTATTTAAATTTGAGGATACCTATGGACACTATGCCATTAAAACAGTTCTCATCTCAGAGCTTAAGAAGTCCATCAGTTCTTGGAAGATTATTTTGTTGCAAGATGTACTTTCACAATTAACTTATGACATCTAAGAATTGGATGAATTAGATTCATGGGAATTCCCTTTCTAAACATATATCAGTGTTGCTCACAGTGGACATTACTTTTAGAGGAATAAAACACTAACCAGTAATGCAGTCCATGGTTTATTGGTGTCAGGATTGAGTGGACTACCTCAGTACTTTGGCCACCAGAGGACAAGGCAGTCCATGATTTCTTTTGATTTCTTTGGTTCTCGGACAGGTTAAACAAAATCGTGTTTCTAAGTCTGCAATGTTTTAGTCTTCTGTTGGTTCAGTCAATCAGTCAGAAGAGGGTGCAATGATGCCTTACAGCTAGATTCACAGTGTTCTAGCAGCACTGCCAACATAACCCTATTGGGACAATAACCTCAGCATGAGAGTAAACTGATTATTCCTCTGAAATAGTTTTCTTGAATCCAAAAAGGTATTGTACAAGCAATTCGTTTTTCCAAGTTGATAGTAAGGTGCATGACTTCAGTGGACCTATATGTGGCAGTCTTGCATTGCCAGTGTGACTCAGAGAACGTCAGGACTCCTCCTACAGGCCTCTCCCCATCCACCCATTCCACTTTCCTGCACACCATCTCACTCACTGTTTACACCATAATTAAAACACAGCCTATAAAAGGCAATGGCTGTGTTTCCAGACGCTGTATCGTGGAGGGGGTCAGAGAGAAGGGTTATAAATCGCTTTGATGCTGTCCAAGGCTGCAGCTTGCATTCTTGAACCGAAGTGGCCCTGCAGTGGAGCAGCCAGCACTCCTTAACTCATCTCATACCATCCTGTGAGAGAGCACCTCTGCAGGACAGGACAAATATTTGCCCTGCAAAAAAATAGGGTTTATAAGACTTCTGGGAGAAATCACCTGCTTTTCTGATTAACTGAAGCCATCTGAATTAGTGCTGGGGCATTTGATAATATCATAAAGATACTGATACCGATAATATCACAACAGACAAATCTCAGATATAATGGTTATTGTTGTTGCTTTTATAACTACAGTGTTAATCACAAGAGCAAGTCACCAATTCTATCACCTGTTTCATTCTCCCTATACCATCAATTTAATGCGCTGTTATTTAACAAAGAGAAACAGAGAACCTCTAATCATTTCAAGAGAGAGAGAGAGGGGAAAAAAGGTGATTGTAAGACTGTTGATTTAAAGGTGGGCTAAAATAAATCTCACCATAACCACAGAAAGCGTGTTAGTGTTGGATTTCTGTAGCAAAACAGTGACACACAATTCCTTTCATATCTGGCACGTGTTGAGAAATTAACAGAAAAAGGAAAGGAGTTAACAGGAACAGGCCACGTATCCATATAAGGCTTATGTTCCTGAAGGAGCAATAATATTCACTTGGGTAGTTTCAAAAGAAACTGTGTAATGAAATCAGTTGGGCTTTGGGAATACCATGTACAGCACATAACCAGAGATGGGAGCTATCGAAGAACAACTACATAGTTGTTGTACTTCATTCTGATATGTCCTTCAACATAATGTTTTCAAAAGAAAAATATCTACATACTGCATCACTCCATATGTCTTGAGATAACTCTTTATGCTAACCGTACGTTAGACGGCTTTGAAAAGACTGATCAATCTTTTAAAAGACTAAAGTCTGACACCCTCTCACATCTAAAGACAATGTGTCAATAGTCACAGGGTTGTGTTGGCCTTGCACTAAACAATTGAGATGACGGGAGCACGCCTCAACTGTAGCAAACCACTCGTGATTTCATTCTGGCCTTGGATATTTATCTGTGACTGTGTAATCGCTTGAAAAGTCGTTTGGTGTAAAGCCTGCATTGTATGATAGCTTCAAGGAGTTGTACCTAAATTCCTAAACAAACAATCTAAACTTTAATAGATGTGACAGCAAGAATGAGACCTGCCAGATAGAGAGCTAGCTATTAGCATTCAGCTAGTTGCATCATCATGCTAGCTAAAGTTTAGGAATAAGTTATGATATTAGGAATAAAGCTGTTATTGCTTAGCCTTAGTCAATTTCCCCCTCCACCTCCTCTTCACTGGTGAAAGAGGAACTCATTTATTCTCAGTAACTAAAATGAGTAACGATTTGAAGCAGATTTAGGAATCTTTCTTGTTTGTTTTCCTTCATATGTAATATAAATGTAAGAATTTATACTATTCTACTTTAAGTTGATTGAAAAACATGAAGCTCATGTGTTTCAGTTTTTGCTAGAGTATTTATCAAAATGAGGAATCGTACCCTAACCACAACCTACACATAAACTAAAGTCTCAAGCATGTTACTATTTTGATTTTGGAAATTATGGCCTAGGGCGGCATGGTGGCTGAGTGGTTAGCACTGTTGCCTCACAGCGTGAAGGTCCTGGGTTTGAGCCCCGGGTTCGGCACAGGTGCCTTTCTGTGTGGAGTTTGCATGTTTTCCCCGTGTCTGCATGGGTTTCCTCCCACAGAGGGGATCAGGTGGATTGGGGACTTTAAATTGGCTGTAGGTGTGAATGCGAGTGTGATTGGTTGTCTGTGTCTGTGTGTTGCCCTGCGGCAGACTGGCGACCCGCTCAGGGTGTAACCCCCACCTCTCGTCTGAAGTTAGCTGGATATTGGCGCTGGCTCCCCAGCACGACCCTGAACAGTATTAAGCTTATTTGATAAGATAAGATAAGATTAAGATGGATGGATGGATGAAAATATGGCCTACAGGACAAAAAATATGATAACACCATCTCAAATTATTGGAATATTTAATTCTACTATTCATACGGTATAAATACCATGTATCTAGTTTAGTACACACAACCACAATCAAGCCACAGTTGGTCATTGCTGAAAAGGCTGGCTGTTTTCAGAGTGTTTCTGAACTGAAGCATATTAATGGAAAGTTGACTGAAATGGAAAAGTGTGGTAGGAAAAGGTGCATAAGCGACAGAGATGACCACAGCCCTGGAGAAGACTGTCAAGAAAAGCTGATTCAAGAACTAGGGAGAGCATCACAAGGAGTGGACTGAAGCTGGTGTCAGTGCATCAAGAGCCACCAAGAACAGATGTCTTCAGGAAAGTGGCTACGACTGTCACGTACCTAATTTCAAGCCACTCCTGAACCAGAGACGACCTCAGAAGTGTCTTACCTGGGCTAAGGAGAAACCTGACTGGACTGTTGCTCAGTGGTCCAAAGTCAAGGTCCAAGAGTCCAGAAGAAGTTTGGAGAGGCACAGAACCCTACGTGCAAGTCCATCTGCTGAAAAGATTTATGGAGATGCCGAGCTGCTTCTCCAGCAGGACTTAGCACCTGCCCACAGCAACAAAATTACTACCAAATGGATTTCTTACCATGATATTAACTGTGCTTGTTGGTCAGCCAACCTGAGAATCTACAAGGTATTGTCAAGAGGAAGATGAGAAACACCAAACCAAAAATACTGTACAAGACGAGCTGAAGGCTGCTATTAAAACGACCCGGTCATTAATAACAGCTCAGCAGTGACACAAGCTGATCACCTCCATGCCATGTCGCATTGATGAAGTAATCATGGTAAAGGAGCCTCAGCCAAGCATTGACTGTATAAATGAGCGTACTTTTCAGATGTAGGACATTTCTGTATTGTAAATCTTAGGAAATATTCGAATAATTTGCAATACTGAAATTCTGATTTTCATAGGTTGTAATATATAAATAGACAATTCCCCTGTGGCAAATCGTGAGAGGGATGCAGTGGATGTAGCAGTCATTAGCATAGTGTTAACGTGGTAGTAGCATGGTTCATTCGGGGCATGTTAGCTTATTAGCATGCTAACATGCTAACACTAACATCACCAGAGGTCACGTGGTGAGGTCACAGAACATCATGGCAAGTTTCACTTCATTCGGAGCATGTTAGCTTATTAGCATGCAAGCATACTAACATGCTAATGCTAACACCACCAGAGGTCATGTGGTGAGGTCACAGAGCGGTATGGCAAATTTGACTTCATTCAGAGCATGTTAGCTTATTAGCATGCTAGCACGCTAATAAGCTAACATCACCAGAGGTCACGTGGTGAGGTCACAGAGCATTATGGCAAGTTTCACTTCATTCGGAGCATGTTAGCTTATTAGCATGCAAGCATACTAACATGCTAACACCACCAGAGGTCACATGGCGAGGTCACAGAACGTCATGGGAAGTTTCACTTCATTCAGAGCATGTTAGCTTATTAGCATGCTAGCCTGAGTGCTTGAAAGCTGGCACCGTCAATGCATTCCTATGGGATCTCGAGTGTTTGTAACCCTTTCCACTGAGGTCACAGAGCGTCATGACAAGTTTCACTTCACACCACCAGAGGTCACTATGGGCTTTCCAGTGTTTTTGACTGTGAATAACATCGCCATGGTAACATATTCTGAGTGAAAAGAATGAATGGGAGTCTATGGGGAGAGTGTGTTTGAGTGTGAATAATGTCGCCATGGTAATGTATTCTGATGAACAAAATAATACCACAGTGAGTCCGATCGAGACGCACGGTTTGGTGTATTATTTGTCTGTGTGCGATGATCTGTGACTGAGTTATTCGAAATCGAAATTT
>JAOVYU010000002.1:17063776-17074329 GCA_025674565.1 Synodontis membranacea
GCTGGGTGGTGGGTTTGGGGGGGGGAGTGTATTTATTGTACCCTCAGAGACATGACCTGTACTGGTCTTATCAGTCACTAGTTATTCCCTTGAACGTGCCAACCAGCTTCCCTGTAGACATTTGAGGACCCCGCAGTGTTTGAACAAGAGAGGTCAGAGTAGAAGCAATGGCAATTATTAACCCTTAAGAGAAGGAATTTCGCGGGGAGCGTATCTGTGTTGGAATATTAGATTAAGTCTACATGCGTCACTACTCCAGAGTGAAACCTGTTTTTTTGGTTTACACTGAAATAGAAATAGACTGAAATTGCCCCGATGTAGCACATCTCATGTCCTGGTGAGGTGTTGTGTTTGGAGCCAAGTCGTATCTTAACTTGTACCAATATTTTACGAGTGGCATCTTTTGAGGATTGAAAGTAAAAGCATACCCGGGATAGATTTCCTGCAGTTCCTGTAAGGCCCCGAAGACTCTCTGTAAGGACAGCACTGTCATGTGTAAGAGGGTTCATTGACCTAATATGGCTCTTAAGATCCAGAAGCACCATTTAGAAATGGGATGCTCTTCTGCTCTGTCCTTTCTATTACTGACCTTGTTTTTAATCTCGCTCTTCCCCCTCTGTGACATTGTTGCAATCTTGTGTCCTTATGAGATTAGTTTGAAAGCTTTGTTCAGCTTGTCATTTTTATATATTTATTTATATATTTATTTTTATGAGACACACACAACGCACACATCTAGCATGATCAGTCACTTATGTCCTGTCCCACTGACATGCTCAACTTGATGTTGCTAGACTGTAGTATGTGGTTCCCACAATACTGTTTATGCAAATACGTTTGTAAATACTTTATAACTGTTTTACAGGAGTGAACCTGTCACTAGCCTTAGCACCTGAGACAAGCACGTTTTGTGTCTGGCCTATTATATATTATAATAATAATATTTATTATTATTCATAGCTTCCTAGAGGTAGGGGTCCGATATTTGGGACCGATATTCATTTACCATAAATTTGTAGTTTGACAATGTACAAGTACTTGCTCAGAACTTACATTAAATGAATATAATGTTTATATTAGAACATCTTTTAAAAAAAAAAGAAAAAAGTATCATATCAAGGTGTGTGTGTGTGTGCGCGCATGAGGGTGACTGATGGAGTGTGTTGTGTTTTTTTTTTTTTGCCAACTGTGTTCAACCTTGATTCGTTCTTCCCTCTGCTCTCATAATGGAAGTGAATGCAGGTGCTGCTCCATTTCCGTGTTTCTCACAAACACCGAAAAGGTCCATAATTTTACCAGTCCAGTAACACCACAGGAGGGACATAAAGAACGAGTACAGAAGTCTTGGTTGGCTGTACTCGATGCGTAATCATCCGCATTTCAGGCAGTCCAGTAACACTGTGCAACTAGAGAATTGTAGGTCTTGTATCATGGTTGTGCTCATAAATGACAAAAACTGCTTTTATCGGCAAGGAAACAAAGTTTAAGTGCCCATTCTGATAATCAGAAAAATGCTGGGTATCGGCTCTGAGCATTGGTCGAGCTGATAATTGGTTGAACCCTACAGGCTGGTTAAACGCCCTGAAGGTTTTACTTGTCCCTTTGACTAGTCACTAAGTTTGTGATGTGTCCACCCCGTTTCATGTCTTGCCGCGTGTGTAGCTTGAGCGAGAGATGTATGTTTCCACATGCAAAATCAATTACTGTGACATCTTTGATCTATTCTCTTACACGCTCTACTCGTTCACTCAGCAATCCTCCTGACAGGCTTAATGGATTAAAAGTTAATGCCAGGAAAGTGCTTTATCGATTGTAGTGGTCATTTCCGCAAGATCTTTTTAGAAGAGCGTTATTTAAGATTTGATGATCTGGATCACCAGCCACCTGCAGTGCAGTCTGAGCGTCTGCGTCTTCAGTTCTCGCTCCTCTGCTGCGGTCCTCTCTTTAACATGCCTGGTTTATCTGTTATAACTTCATTTGAAGCCAAGTCTCCTTTGCCTCACAGATGAAATCTCAGTTCAGTCATTAGAATTCCTGAGAGATGATTTAAAGATGGTCGAAAAAGTGATCGTTTGAATCTGCAGCGCGTCATCAAAGAATAAGCGTCGCTGAAGAGACTCCTTCGTTTTATGAAAGCTAAATACCATATAGTGTGAAATTGTATAATAATTCTAGGAGATGGGGGGAAAAAAAGCTAACTTTTGGAATTTGAAAGAGAAATCCGAGAGGGAGAAGGAGTCCTTTTTTTTTTTTTTTTTTTTTAAATGTTATTTGCCATTGAGTCAGCAGCCATTTGTTGTAAATATTTGCCAAGGTTTCGTCAGTAATGCATTAAAGCTCGCAATGCTGGGTTGAGTTAATGTGTTGGCTCTCTGTTTCTGTTTCCAGCCAGAGAGCTAAGGGGAAAGGGGATTGAGAGGAGTGGATTATGTGTGTTGGGCCCCCAGCATGTGACGTGAGATGCTCTACTAGAATTCCATAAAAGTCTTCTGTTGAACAGGAAATGACTTCCAGGGTTTGGCATTTTCCCTGGACACTGCCGTCATCACAGTATTTTCTGCTGCTTGCTTTTGCTCCCAGTTTCTCTTCAGTTTCTGGCATGCCGTGTATTGCTCCTTTTTTAGACCACGGACGCTATTTTTCCAGATGTTTCCAGATGCAGTTGTTTCCCTTACGATCAGACTAGAAATCGAATCTAGTGTTATGAGTAAACACAATCCAGCCAAGGACAATCCTTCAGCACAAAATAAAAGAATCAACTGAACTAAATCTTGCAATACTGACCAGCATAGACGCTTGTGAGTTTTCTTTTTCCTCTATCTGGTGGGTTTTCCTGGTCACTATATTGTTTGTGCCAGGGGAAGGTCACCCATTGTTGATAACGGAGTAGGGGTTTTCAAGGAAACGGACACTGTTTTACACAGGAAGCAGCAGTTCCTGTCTATTTTTTATTTATTTATTTTTTTTTTAACTTGTCCTCCATACGTTGGGTTTTTGGAACCTGCAAGGCTGCCCGGAATTCTTTCAGTTTTGGGAGTCAGGTTACAGTTATATGCATGGATAACTGGATCATGGGGGGAAAACCTGGGATGAGACATTTTAATCAGCTAGAAAAAGCTTTGTGAAATGCATTTGCCCAGAATCATGCTTGGGTTTTGCTTTACCACCATGCTTTTGGGTTTTTAGGACCCAAAAAAAACTATTCTACATAGATGACCAGAAACGAGGAAAGTTCTGGATCTTGCTCACCTTATTTATGTGTGAAGCTGGGCAGTCTAGGCCAGACGCGATGCGTTTTTATCAGAATCCCAAATCACCCCACTTTGTTCTGTAATGATTTGCGATTTTTCATTTGCCCTGGGACTGTGCGTGTCTGCTATTAGTACTGGGCAGTCGGTGCTTTGGTCCTATAAGGTAATTTACGTGGCAGCGTCTTCAGGACACTCTAATCTACTATACAGGAAGTAGTTAGGGTAAGTAGGGGCCCTTCCCACTGCAGATCTTTCCTGTTGCTCAGATCAGATCCTGCTGTGATTTTTAGTGTTTTCTTTGAAGCTTAGAGGCTGAACCCTCCTACATGCACTTTCTTTAAACATTATGGATATCTTATAGATATGTCGAACAGCATTACATTTCTAAAATATATTCAATCAGAACCTGCTAAATGTACTTCTCTTCTGCCGACCAGTTGTAAAAATGTATTATTTACTGCGCTATACTCTGAGATTTGAAGGTTAGGTGTGGCACAGGTCTCCAATCAAAACTTTCAAATAACAAGCAACCTATCACAGCATCCATCTGGGCAAACATAACATTTGGCTGGACTTCCTTTTCGAAGTCTCCCCCCCCCCCAAGCCCCCCCCCCCCCCACCTTTTACCCTGTACACTGAGTAAGGGACTCTGTGTTGGAGCTATTGAGGTACAGTAAAAGCAGGCTGATGATTGTTTTGGGTGATGTTTCCCAGCTGTTCTGTTTTTGAGATCCGTGGGGCCTTGAGGCTTTCCTGGGCATTGATTTATGGCCATGACATCCCATGTAATGCGATTAAAAGACTTTAGCTGTAGCATATAATGGTATAAAGCTGCAAAAGAGAGTGCTGCTGCATGTTCAGATAGTACTACAAATGTGTACGAACGTATATTTCTAAGGACAAGCTTAAGAAGGTCAGTGCTTTACCTGTTGAAGACTATACTACCTGAAGCGCTTGGTGTACCTGAACGATGATTGGATTTGGCGTATTACTGTTTTGGCAGGTTTGGGTTGCCCAGTTCTCATAGATGTTTCTGGATCTACCTGGCTGCACTGCTAATGTCCAGGCGAGAGGATGTCCTCATTGGGCCTCTGGTAAATCTCTGGGGGAACTTTTGGCTTGCTTAACCGGAGGCTGTGTTTTATTTTTTTTCCCCCACAGCTTTGTGTTAGTCATTATCCCCCCTGATCAGGTTAAGGGGATCATTGCATGTGTCCTCAGGGAGGTTTGAGTGTCTCAAAACAAGATCAGAGGGACCATTATTGATCAGGGGTGCTCTCTAGATGACCATGACCTCCCCCCCCTCACTGGTCCTTGACATGTCCTTGTGAAAGAGCGTACGAAGGAGCAGGCTTAATTTCATTCTTCGAGGCATACTGTTATGATTTTTAGACCAAGGTGTCTCAAAAGGATTTAGGGCATTCTCAAGTTCAGCATTTGGGAGATTGATTTTCACTTTCATTAGATCATGAAAGTTTAATGTTAAGATGTATAAAAGATTGGCAATTTGTGTTGCACTGACAGCACAAGACTTAAATGTATCGTCAAAGTGTTATAGTACATTGGACCTCTCTGATTATAAGCACTCAGGAACAATAGAACTTTGTGTTTAGGAGTAAACATATGGGAGGAAAGCCTGCATATGGAGAGGATGAAACTTGAGCTTTGGAGTGTCTGCTGAAGTTTTGATCTGGGGAGTCTTTAACGAGAGCTTTCTTCTGTACTTTTATATAGCCATGGGCCAAAAAATCTGACTCGACTGGAATGCAGCAGTGACTCTGGTCCATTGTTTTTGTAGGTAGTTAAAATGTCATTAGAAAGATTTGGATGTTTGTGTTCGGATCACTGGGGCTCATCATGGTGGCACTTTTCATTGTCTTGTTTTTTTTCTTTTCAAGCGTAAGTTAGTGGCTTGCTGATGTATAACTGCTATGAAACCGGACTATACATGTACACTATAAGGCCAAAAGTATGTGGACACCTGCCTGCCTGTCACACCTGTGTGTGTGTGTGTGTGTGTGTGTGTGTGTGTGTGTGTGTGTGTGTGTCCTCCTCAAACGTTCACCACAAAGCTGGAAGCACACGATTGTGTAGAAATGTTATTGTATGCTGAAGCATTACAATTAACTGGAACAAACCTGTTCCTGCATTCCAATGCCTTAATGCACAAACAAGGTCCAGGAAGACATGGTTTGCCAATGTCAGTGTGAACTGGAGTGGCCTGCACAGCCGCTTTCAGTTTCGCTATTATCGCATTGTCTTTATTCATTAGCCCAGTGGTGGAGAGCTCTAACATTCAGCATTTCACATTTCACAATAATTATGATAATTTATGCTTTTTTCATTACACATGCTCGCAATGATTAGCTATTTTATGACACATCAAGGTGCATTCATGCTCTCACTACAGATGTGATGTGGCCATATGTATCCCAGATCACTTCCGAGTGTGGTTTGAGTGATCAGATCGCAGTGCTTCTTCAAGATGCATTACTTATGATCTGAGAACCCAGGAGGCATTTTCATGCCAGGTGTGAACAGGACCTAATGAATGATCAAATTCCTACTGCCACACACTACAATGTAGTGGGAAAACCTTCCCGGTAGAGTGGAGGTTATTGTAACAGCACACTGGTGACTAAATCAGGTTTAGCTTGGCTAGTTAGCTTACCCAGTGTTAGTGATGTGACAAGTCACACAAGCCATGTAGTTTATTATATATATATATATAGTTTCATGAATTACGTTTTTAAAAGTGTAAAGTCACAGCTATCACAGTAATATCTAGTCTGGTACGTAGCTTATGTGGTGGATAGGATAGGCCTGTCATTAAAACATTCGATTTAAAACACCTTGTACTGCAGCCTTTCTCGGTGGTTTTTTTGTTTTTTGTGTGCTCAGGTTGGTTAAGGTCTGGTGATTGAGATGGCGAGTCCAAAAAAAAAAAAAAAACAAAACCCTTCCCCCCCCCCCCCCCCCAATGAATTTCTTAGTTGTGTCGGCAGTGCGTTTTAGGTCAATGTCTTGCTGCATGATGAAGATTTTTTTTTTACCAATTAGATTAGATGCATTTCTCTGTATATTGGCAGACAAACTGTTTCTGTAGACTCCAGAAATCATTCTGCTGCTACCATCATGAGTTACATCATCAATAAAGATTAGTGAGCCTGTTCCAGAAGCAGCCATGCAAACCCAAACCGTGACACTGCCTCCATCGTGCCTGATCGATCTTGTATGTTTTGGATCACGAGCAGATCCTTTCTTTCTTCACACTTTGGCCTTTCCAAAACTTTTGATAGGTTAGTCTTGGTTCCAGAAATTTTGTGGCTCGTCTCCGTATGTCTTTCGAATTCCAATCTGGCCTCCTGATTCTCATTGCTGACGAGTGGTTTGCATCTTGTGGTATCACCTCCATTTTTCTGCCGGCGAAGCTTTCATCAGACAGCGGATTGTGATACCTTCGCCCCTGCCCTGTGGAGGTTGTTGGTTGCTGACTAACTTTTTGGGTTTTACTTCACAGCTCTCACAATGTTTATCAACAACTGCTGTTGTTTTCCTTGGCCATCCTGGTCGATGTTTGTCTGTTAGTACACCAGTGTTCTTTTTCAGGATTTCAGATTGTTTTATTGGCTATGGCCAATGCTTGTGCAATGGCTATGATTTAAAAAAAAAAAAAAAAAAAAATTCCCCCTCTCTCTTTTTTTTTTTTTTCAGCTTCAAAATTGCTTGCTTTTCTCCCACAGACAGTTCTTTGTTGGTTTATCCTTTTTAAAATCTCAGGCAGTCCTCACCTTCAGAGCCACTAATTCTTTAAATAATCAACCACACCTGGGGAAAAAGAAACACGGCATTCTCGTGTTCCAATATTTTGATCGCTTGAAGAATGGGTGGGTTCAAAAAAAAGGTGCCATGTTCTAAGTTGTTTAACACAGCGGTCCCCAACCTTTCTTGTCCCACGGACCGGTTTCATGCATGAAAATTATTCCCTGGACCGGGTAGAGGCGCAGGGGTTCGCTTAGTGTGTGTGGAGCTTGTGCATCACCTGTTGCAATGAACCCATAACTTGCAGCTCTCTTTTTTGCTGGCAGTCCCATCCTGGCCCTTCTGCTGGCCCATCGTTTGCTCGTTCCATCCAGAAAAAGCTCTCCAGTGAATTGTGTTTTTGGCTCATTTTTTTTTAAGGGTTAGCTTGTGTCGCTGATGAATGCAATTGCGTGCCAGAGTCAAATGCGGTAGTGAGGCGAGGGCGGAAACAGACGCTTTTTAAAATAAGATCTGGAAGACTAATGAAAGAAAAATAACCATAATTTTAACCACAGATTTTACAGCCCGGTACCAAATGATCCACGGACCGATACCGGGTTGGGGACCTCTGGTTTAACACATCTTGATATTTACATCTAGATATCAACGTAAAGAGCTGGAGAGGAAGCTTTGTTTGCATAACCGGCAGTAAGGCAGACTTCTTGCCAACTATCAGGAAATGAAAGCTGAAGTTGTGATCAGTCATCTCATATTCTTCAAAACCCAAATGTCTTCTGTGTATAGCAAAAAAAAAAAAAAAAAGAATTGGCCATCCTGTTTCAGTACGTTTGGGGTATATGTGATAATTGTGCACTACACTGAGTTGAGTACACCAATCTAGTGTTTCATTGGCTTTTAGAACGGCATGAATTTTCCTGGACAGGGCTTCTACAAGAGACTTGGATACATTTTGCAGGAATGTTGTGCCATATGGAAAATGTTGCATCGCACAGTTGCTGCCAACTGGAAGGTTGCATTGGGTGTCTTCCCCTAAACATCTCTTTCCACTTCATCCCAGTAGGGTTGAGTTCCAGGACCCTGCAGGCCATTGAAACAACTAAGGCTTGCTGTCATGGAAGTCATAAATCATCCATAAACTTGGCCATGAAGCAATAAAGTTGTTCAGCTTAGTTGGTTTTCTCAGGCACGCACTGTTAAGCTGTATAGTCTGATAATTAGTGCGTTTTTCCATGTGAACATTCAGCAAGGAAACACCGTTACTCAGTTTGAGTCACATCAGCAGATAGCCGCCCCTACCTTTAACCTCCATCTGGGCATGCGTGTGTATGTGTACATGTCAGACTGATGCACTCGAATGCATTAGGCTTAAATCTAAGAGAAGAGTAATGATTGATAGAAAGAAGAAACAACACGTGATCCAATCATTTAGGTTTGCAATGTCAGTGCTACTGCTTATCAGTGTACTTCATCCTCTTATCTGTCCCTGCTTGTCACATTCCCTATTGATCTGGTTATATAAGTAGCTCAATATCATACCTGTTCCAGGCAACACTGCATGCATTTGGGAAGTCATCAGAACCTGAGTGCATCAACTGTGCTTTCAGTCAATTCCCCAATCAATAATTGTGTGCTATTTTTTTTTTCTTTCTCTCTCTCTCTCTTTCTGAACTTGGACCTTGAAAAACATTGAACAAACATCTCTTTTGTTTTGCCATTAGGATTAGAAATTCTCAGCTTGGTGGCTTTTAGGTTTTGATTTATATGCTATCGTCTTCTCCGAAGCTTGTCCTTTATAAACACAAGGCAGTGAAGAGACACTGGTGTGTACAGGAGGCATGTAGGCAGCCTAGCTTCTCCTCATGTATTTTATAAATGGCACGTCTCCGTTTCTCCCTTCAGGGAGAATATCACTTTGTTTATAGTGTAACTGTGAAAGCAAGTAATAATTTAATGCACGTTTTTTTTTTTTTTTTTTTTTTACTTCGCATTTTCTATTCTTTTTAATCAAGCAAAAAAGGTTTGCATGATCACGTGTGATGCAAATTCAAATAAAAAGCATGAACGAGGATGGTTATGCTTATGGATTGACTCATTAGTACTTAATCAGTGGATTAGATGGACGCCGTTCTGCCTGTAGTCCAGTCTACCCGTGTGCCTACCGAAATCATAAAACCTCTGCAGCTCTGGAGACTCCTGCTCTGCATTCAGTGCACCCAATTACTTAGCCCCGCTTTCATTTAGCTACAACATTACATCATCCCCTGGCAGCCTATATTTTTAGCCAGGAGAAACCATTGGCCAGGAGGAGATTGAATTACCAGCCTTTATTCAGGCTGTGTGATAGATAGACCGTTAGACCACCCCCTCCATGCTGTTCGGATACAGATAGAAAGTGGGAATAGGACAGGTGCTGAATGCATAGAAGGGTTCGTTTTGCGTGTTCACGTAGAGCTGATTGTCACAACTAATAACACTACTCTTGCTCTGTTACTAGAATTTTATAAGAAGGTTCAGCTTTGCCACACTCTCCCTCCTTTTTTAGCCCAGCTCAGTTTAAAGTTTGCCAAGAGAATAATGTAATAGTCCATCCTTTTTTTTTTTAATGTATTCGGATGCTTTGCGGTGACGGGATGGCCCCACCCAGACTGGCAATTCCGCTTATGCAGTCTTAAAGATGCTCAGGACAAAAATGGGAACTGACGATTATCCTGACTGTTCTCCTTTTAAGGGACTGCATCATCATTGTGCTGCAGGAGACTTATAACACGAATATGTAGTTCTTACATTATTTGATCACGCGATCACTGATTCATTGCCTGCGTAGTTGTGCCGACGTAATGTTTCACTAAATAACGTTTCTCTCCTTTGAGTTATTGTATCCTTTAAGTAGAACCCATCATCGTGTGTAAACGTACCTGTTGTCTGTGGCTTTGTAAGCACTGTGAAAGTAACCACCCTGCCTCTGTACCCCCCGTGATGCCCCTGCAAGCGTTCACACAAAAGGGAAATCTCGCGCAGCTCCGCTACCACACGACGCGCCCTCTTTCCATTTTCAAACTGACCGAAATCAAAACCAGATTTTTTTTTTTCATCCTCTTTACGTGAAGAGAGCTAGAAGATTATTGACGGGTAGGTCAAGTTACTGGAAAAGTTCTACTGAACAGTTGCCGTTTTGCAGATTAGAGGTTTTCTCTAAACACTGTTGCTCGGCATCAGACCGCTGATTGACGTAGCTAAGTGGCACTTGGGAGGGCGATTGTTGTATACTGAGATGATGGATAGCGTGTATCGCTTTAGCCCAGATTGTATATTTCCATTTCAGCAGTTATCTGAACTGGCCAATAGAGACATGTATTCACAGCATTTAAGAACTGGTGGTTGGAAATCATGAAGATCACAAAGACCACTTCCAAACACAAACACACACCGCACAGTCATTATATGATCTTCATTGTACCACTGTGTCATGATTTTATTGTCTGGTTCTGTTGATTTAAACACACACACACACACACACACACACACACACATATATAT
>JAOVYU010000002.1:17086696-17103766 GCA_025674565.1 Synodontis membranacea
CTATCTTGTGTGTGTATGTGTATATATATATATAATTTTATTTATTTATTTTTTCTTTTGAGTCATGCATATGGTTTTTATATCCTATATTATTAATCAAGTCAGCAGTTTTCCGAACTCTATTTGACTGTAGCTGAGGAAAAGTGTGACAGAAACCTCAGGAAATCGAGAGAATTAGTTGTAATTATATACTAGACATGTATGAATGAATATGAAGTTTGGAATAATGATTTCACTTCATGTGAACTTCACATCGGTTTTTTTTAAAAAATGTATTTTATTTATTTGTTTTTTTAAAGCATTTTCGTCTCACTTTTGTTGTAAGCCGTGCTGGCTGTCACAGCCTGAGCTCCAGAACCCCTCATGCTTCTGGTTGTGCTGTTTGCTGTGTTGTGCACCCCTTGTGTTGAAGAGTGTGTATTAATGTGCATCAGCATGTTGCCTTATTGCTTAAGGTTGCCATGCATTTAATGCGGTCACATCAGTGATTGTGTGTGAAGTGTTTCAATAGTTTATACTTTTTTTTTTAATAAATATATATATTTTGTCTTGATCTTGCATTGCATTATGTTATGCCACATAAGGGGAATCAATTTATAGTTTCCTGAATGCAGATTAAGAATAGTCTCAGGCTAAAATGAATAATTTATGGATTGTCTGTATAGGTAAACATCTTTTAGTCCTGGACTAAGCTTAAAATGCATAATTATGTAGTATATTGTAAGGATGGTGTGTAAGTTTGTGGCCTTTTTTATTCATGATTTTCTAAAATTATACGTA
Source organism: Synodontis membranacea (assembly GCA_025674565.1). Taxonomy (NCBI): domain Eukaryota; kingdom Metazoa; phylum Chordata; class Actinopteri; order Siluriformes; family Mochokidae; genus Synodontis; species Synodontis membranacea. The sequence continues at coordinate 17,087,477 of JAOVYU010000002.1, forward strand.
GTTACTGTTGGTAAGTGCCATTAGATTCTTTGACTTTTTTGTAATTCCTCTGGGAAAGAATGACTATCATTGCGAAAGAAGGTTTCGTGTTTTGAGGAAATGAATGAATCTATGCAATTTCATTTGAGCAATATTTATTTGAAATGTTGGTCAGAGGATGTATGTTGTAGTGACCTAAACAAGCTGAAATGCGAATTTCATTTAATTTGATCAATTGATCACTGTAACGTTTGCCATTTGACAGATTCTCCAGGATCGTGCAGCTCGTAATAAAGGTGTAGTGCACCTGCAGCGCATTAGCCGCTGAGCAATATTTCTCTCTGAAAGTGCCTATGGAACCCACCTACCAACTTTCACGATCTTTCCAATTGCCTTCAGACGCCTTAGAACAGCACAATGATCATCTACCGTTGATCAACAATTCATATGAATGATTCAAACATCTTGCCAGCTCTCGAGTCTGTTGTGTCGCATCTTCGTCCAACAGTTTCTGCAGCTCCTTGTCTTCCGTCTCCTTTGGTCTACCACTGCTTGGTTTATCTATCTCAAATTCCCCTTTTCAAAACAGCGAACCAGTTCTCGACCACAGAAACACTGATTGCAGTGATTGCAAATCGTTGATTTCAAATTGCGTCTCTTTCTTCTGTTGAATAAGACTAGAATGTCGATGACAAACATGAATCTTGCTGGGCTCCATGCTTGTTGGATACCTAAAACACATTCTTTTACAGGAGCTTTTGATAAATATTTAAAGATATTTGCTAGGCCACAAACTTATGCAACACCCTAATAAGTAAGCATATAACAAGGGCTAAACAGATGCTTGAAAACTGAAAGCAGGATGCTGATGTACATTCTTTATTTCAGGGAGCATCTATTCGAGTCCTGGCCTCTACAGTAAGACAATGACTCCCACCTATGACTCTCGAGATGGCAGCCCACTTTCCCCCACCTCAGCCTGGTTTGGAGACAGTCCCTTGTCTGAGGGCAATCCCAGCATCCTCGCTGTGAGTCAGCCCATCTCCTCACCTGACATACTGGTTAAGCTCTACAAACCGCCCTCGCTTCTCGATAAGGCCAAGATAAATCAGGGGTGAGTGCAGAAACATGGTTCTAATGAATGGGAATTTTTAATTTGTGATGGATTGAGTTGTACTTTAGCTTGTGTGTTATCTTGTGTGTATGTTCTGAAGGTGGCTGGACTCCTCCAGGTCCCTAATGGAGCAGGACGTTAAAGAGAACGATGTTCTTCTTTTGCGGTTCAAATATCATAGCTTTTTCGATCTCAACCCCAAGGTTCGAGTCTGTTTTTAATTCCTGTACTTATTTAATCTTATAGTGCAGGGTCAATATAGTAGAGTAGATTATACAGGGTGTCCCAAAAGTCTCTGTACATAGGGAAAGTGACCACTTTTTAGCTAAATGTAAATTTATTTACAAAGTAACCATTTCTTTGTAAACACATATGGTGTCGTGTATCCAGCTCATGATGAACTTGTGTTAACACATCTGGTGTTATGTATGTAGTTGCACTTCAGATGTGTTCCTTTAAATGATCTTTGCGCTATAGCCAAAAGATTTCACTGATTTCAGTGCATTCTTTTTTGTCAAACGTACCTATGAAAGCTAAGCATGGAACATTTTGGAAGACGTTTTGCTTAATTAATGGAGCCTTGTGGGACACCTATCAGTATAAAACTATTAGCTGATTCTTTCTTAGAGTACATTGCTGTCTTTAATGTTTGGATTATTAAGTGTATTCTCTAATATGTGCATAATAAATGCATTCATTAGAGCAATGCTGAAAACTTTGAGTGTCTTTTTAGGTAGTCTTGACACCTTGATGTTCTGTAGTCCACTGTGCTGAATTCTTAGCAGTCAGGTAGTTGTTGCAGCTGGTGCAGTGGTGTGAGATGGAGGAAGTGGCTTTCAGACGTGTCCTGTTTGCTCAGCTGGGATGAACAAGCTGTGCTCTCTTGCACCCTATAGTATGATGCCATCCGTGTGAACCAGCTATATGAGCAGGCCAAATGGGCCATCCTGCTGGAGGAAATCGAGTGTACAGAGGAAGAGATGATGATGTTTGCGGCCCTCCAGGTAAACGAGAGTGAAAGTGCGAGAGTGAAAGTGCGTGTGCGTGTGCGCGTGCGTGCGTGCGTGCGTGCGTGGGTGCGTGTGTGAGTGTGTGCATGAGTGCATGTGTGTGTGAGGTGAGGGTGGGAGGTACATCTCCAAGGCCATATTAGGCAGTGGGATTGCTTAGTAAGCCAGTGATGAGAGAGTGCATACAGTGTTTATGTTGGGCTCCCTGCCCTTCTGCACTGTTGATGGATCGACTAGGCTGTGTGCTTGTAGTTTCCTCGGGTTAACTGCTGTCCACAGGTGTGTGTGCTGCTACAGCTCCTCTTTGTTGTATCACAATTTTTAGGCTCAGCCTTCAAATCTTTCTTGTCGTTAGAGTTTATATACAGTATGTCTCACAAGATATTTGCTTGTCTAAGGTTGAGAACATCAGCAGGTTTGACATATATTTACGTCTGGATGTGAATATATAATTTACAGTTCTGTAGATGGACATCTTGAAAATAGGATTACTCTTTGCCCCTAGTGACAGTTTGTGTATTTGTTTGGGCCTGTATATATTTGCATGGTATCATTTCAGTTGTGATCGTTTGAACCAGGCAAGAAGCTGTAAAATGCTCATTTAGCTTGCAAATGGATATGTAAGCTTTTAAGCTGCACTAAGCCTGTACACCAGGGCAATTTGAACCAGGTTGTAACAAGGAGACTTGAGGAGGAATTTAAGGTTCTAGGTGTGATATGAGCCCCATTGCCCCCTTTGGAAGCCCCCTCGGCCTTGGAAGGCACAGCTATTTCAGACCATCATTAAAGCTGGGTGACAAGACCTAAGGACGCCAAACTGTCTTCACCCCCATGTGTATATATAGAGCAGGCACCCGCTGAATGGGTTGTAGGACCACCCAGCCTAATGTTCATCCATCTCCAGTAGTCAAGCTTAAGAGGTGTTAGTTTTTCAGCATGGGATTTATTGAGTTGTATCCGGGGTCTAGTGTTTCCTGCCCCGCAGACGCTGGCCATAGAGAGTTTAAATTAGTCCAAATTACCTCTACGTCAGAGCTGCGCTTGGTTGGCTGGATGACTGCTTAAAGTAGGGATTGGGTTTCAGGCTGGCTGGAGAAGACCTCTGAGTAGTTTCAGTGTGAGCTTCTGACTTTCATCTTATATTATCACACTGTCTAAGTTTATGGAATCTACTCATCTCAAGGTCTTTAATTGAACAGAGGTAGCGTAGAGTGGAGTTTAAAAATACACCTGCCCTCTCAGACCATCTGTTTATTTGCATGTAAGTGTGAGTGAGGGCAGCTGTTTGATGGTGCAAATACCATTTGTCAGCAAGTTGTATTTAGGGACGAGTCTCCATTGTCATTTTCCACATAGCCTTATGACTCATAAAAAAATAGAGTACTCACTGCACAGTAAGCAGCAAAATGGGAATTGTGGAAAATAATTGCTATGGGGTTTTACACGATCAGACTGGATACTGTTCTTGCACTGTATTTAAAGAAGGAATTAACAGTTTCCCTTTCAGTGATGTTGAACACGCTCTAATTTTGAATTACTCTTTTCATTTTCAGTATCATATCAACAAGCTGTCCATCATGTCTTCAGACAATCACATGAACAACAGCGAGAAGGAGGTAGATGAAGTGGACGCTGCACTGTCCGACCTGGAGATCACCCTGGAGGGAGGAAAGACCTCTAACACACTGGTAGTGTCTTTATCTCGTTCTCTCTCTCTCTCTCTCTCTCTCTCTCTCTCTCTCTCTCTCTCTCTCTTGTTCACACAAACACTGTACTGTTTTGCCTTTCAATTAAAATACGCATTTTTTATGACCAAATATTTGACTGAACCCTTCAACTAAGTCTTCTGATGCGTCTGTTTTTCAGGGTGACATTACATCCATCCCTGAACTGGCAGATTATGTGAAAGTCTTTAAGTGAGTTAAACACAGCAGAGTTTCTCTGTATTAACTACTGTATGTTTTTATTTTCTTTTTTTATTTATTTATTTATTTTTTAATGTTGTGCAAGCTTTAATGTTGTGTACAAAATTTATGTCTGACATTAAATTCTTTCGGAGGCAGAAGGTTTGTTTTAAATAGGCTTGGGAACTGATGTAAGGCATACATTCTCGCACACATTTTGGGATCAAAGGACAAAACGAGCAAAAAAGAAAATATATGTATATAAATATATAACAGTTTATTTTTTAGACTTTAAATTTTGTATTTTATGTCTTATTTTAGGAAATCATTTTTATTCATATTTGTGTATACTATCAAGTACATGTAAGTTTCGGTCGTGTTTCTTTCTAAACCTTCCTACATTGTTTCTGAGACTTGTTTTTATTCTCAGGCCAAAGAAACTGACACTGAAAGGCCCCAAGCAGTACTGGTGCACATTCAAGGATATCACAATCTCCTGCTACAAGAGTCGTGAGGAGGCCCATGGCATACCTGCCCACCAAATGAACCTGAGAGGTGAGGACCGCTTTGGGTTTAGTTTACTAGAATTAATCCTTGACACATTCGAAGCTGAACTCATGCCATCTTGTGCTTTTTAAAGGATGTGAGGTTACTCCAGATGTAAATATTTCGGGTCAGAAATTCAACATCAAGCTGTTAATCCCAGTAGCAGACGGCATGAATGAGATCTGGCTGCGATGCGACACTGTGAGCAAATATTCACTCATCCCGTTTACAGCTTAGTGAACACTTGGTGTCATGCATCTCATGCTTTTATGAATTTGCTGAGATTGACTTAGTGTTTTTTTTGGGGTTTTTTTTTTTTTATCCACTCTTGTTTAGGAGAAGCAGTATGCACAGTGGATGGCTGCCTGTCGTCTGGCCTCCAAAGGGAAGACAATGGCAGATAGCTCCTATAACCTGGAGGTCCAGAACATTTTGTCCTTCTTAAAGATGCAGCACATGAACCCAGATCCCCAGATTATTGAACCAATCACCACCGATATCAACCCCGAGTGTCTCGTCTCACCACGATATCTGAAGAAGTACAAGAACAAGCAGGTAACTGAAGATGAGGTGGTAAGAACCTATAGTCGCCCGGAAACGCAGTATAAGAAATGCACATCGGTTTCCAACTGAGAAAAAGGAGGTTGGTGCCGTCAGGTCTGAATAATTAAGAATAATAAACTTCAGTTTGGGTGGAACTGATGAAGATTACACGCTTAAACCCTGTAATCTGCTATTGCAGTTCTTGGTAATGTAGCTTGTGCATGTTGGGAAATGGATTAGAAACTTTATACAGAAACACAGACAGTAATATACAGATAAAAGAGAGAAATGGAGATAACGAATGAGTTTAACTGGGTGAAAGGGCCTCAAAAGAGGAGTTGGGTTCTGCTATACTTACCAGTGTACAGGGTGTGAGTCCTCTTATATGTCCTCCTGGCACCAGCCTGACCTCCAGAGGAATGCATGTATCTACTGCACTTATCTACCTCACACCTCTTCACTCAGTGATCGCTCCAGTGCTGTGAAATCCTGATCAGTCCATACCAGCACACACCCGTGAAAACGTTCTTTTTCTGTTTGTTGTGCTGCTAAATCAGGACTAGGACATGCCTAATAAAAACGATAGGAAATGAGTCAAAAACTGCTTCCCGTGAATGTAATAAGCGCAGTAGTTATTGTTCCTCTTCATTTGTTGCCTGTCATTATGAAAGTTTGGTCAGAATGAGTACAAATGTTTCTACTGTCTGTGACACTGACTGGTGGGGAGATGAGCTGACACCACGTGAAAAGAGGCAGTAATCCAGGTGAGGCCTTACAAGTGTGATGTAGATGTAAATCCTCAACCTAGGTCATATATCAACAGCAATCAGTCATGTGTGCTGCCATACTCAAATGCCCCAGAAGTCAATACCAATATAACTAGTATATAGATAAAGAAATTTGTAGTTTATCACTTCTGAGAAAATTATGTTTTTTATGTCATAGTCCCATACTGATCTTATTTTTTGTCCAATTAAATGCTCTTAAGCACCTATAAGCCCTGCCCCTGGGGGTGGGCCTTGCTCTACAGTAATGGCTTGTTAGCAGCAAATAATGGTTTATTAGTATATTTTTGGCTGTGTGCTTATCGACACACTATTCATTCCAAGAAGGTGCAAGTTTACGGACATGTGACAGGCACTTTTTCAGAGGCGTATTCTTCTGTATTTTTTTTATCTATATAGTCAGGGCTTCTTTATCAGTAACAGTAAGTAATACACTATATGGCCAAAATTGTGTGGACACCTGACTGTTACACCAATGTATATCACACCCCTTAACTATTGCCACAAACTTGGAAACACACAACTGTATGTCTTTGTATGCTGTAGCATTATAATTTCCCTTCAGTGGAAGTTACTAAGAGGCCCAAACCTGTTCCAGCACAACAGTGCATCTGTGCACACAGCGAGGTCCAGGAAGAAATGGTTTGCCAAGGTTGGAGTGGAAGAATAAAGCCCTGACCTCAACCCCAATGAAAAAATTTAACTGGGATAAACTGGAATGCTGGCTGCTCACCAATCCCTCTCTCCTATCAGCAGTACTTTACTAACGTATCACTAACATGATTGGATGTTGCATAAATCAGACAAGCACATAAGTTTGCTGTCAATCATCAAATCAAATCATGGTTCTCAACATTCCATAACAAAATGTGTCCAGATGGGTCTCGGAACTGTTTTACCCGGCAGGGGAAAATAGGCTTTTTTCCCAAGCAAGCCCTACATGTGGGGTATGTAGTGCAAGTCTGATAAGTGTAAAGATGTTTATTTGCACAGGCACATTTTAGGGAAAACCATATAACCCCTTCTGTATGCATAGAAGTGACCTGGACAAAAATGCAATTCAAGGGAATAAAAATTTAGAGCATGGTTTTGCACAGAATTGTATAGTGGAGTCTCAGGCATGGTGCATGTGTAAGCTATTAAACTGTAGCACAGCACATGTTGGTATGTTTTGGCTGATACCATGGGACTGCTGGAATGTCCCCAGTGTGTAAGTGATTAGACGGTGGGAGGGGGGTGTTTGAATGAGGAGGTGTAGCTGCTTTAAATGATGAGTCAGATGTGTGCAGGGTATGGGAAAAAGCCAGACGTAGTGCGGAGTGTACTTGGAGTGGCCAGCTTCTCTGCAGCCTGCTGAGAAAGCTGTAAATAAGCAGTACAGGAAATGGCAGGAAATGCCTTATTAAAAGGGAGCACGTACATCACTGCAGTTTGATGCAAGTGTGGAAACTTCACAGCTCAGGATCAGAGCTTAGCATGCTTTGGAACTCATTTTTGTGCAGTGTTGCTATTTAAAGCATATCTGCCTTGTTTTTATTTATTTATTTATTTATTTACTCCACTCAGAAAAAGGAAGATGGTTAGAGCACATAAGTGGGAGCGTGTGAGGCTACTAAAGTCTGCTGAGTGTGTGCAGTGGTAGTGAGGGGTAGTGGTTCTGGCTGAAGTCCAGTGATTGCAATGTTCGGAAGGGTAGTGGCTTGTAATATGACCAGCCCTCCCCAGCTGCTCTCCACCCTGTCGTCACTACATCAAAGCGCCAAGCCATCTGATCCCCGGAGCCTGTGTTTGGAACTGGGGGGTGGGGGGGGGGTGGACACGGGACAAACAGGCGGGAAAGCAGCAGGAAATGAGAGCCGCCTGTGAACGTAGCTTAGGACAAACACGGACAGCGCTCTCAGCTGCGCAGACAAGGCTGGATTTTGTTTGTTTTTGTCTACAACAACCTTATGTTCACCAGCAAGCAAGACATTTCTTCATATTTAACTTAGAAGGTGAAATGCTTTAATTAGCAGAACTTTAAGCACAGCAATGCCAGACTCAATTGTTTGAGTTTACTTCTGTTTACTTTTGACAGGTGTTATCCAACAAAATACGTATCAGTGAAATGCATAAAGAAGGGTATTTTCAGTTGGTTTGGATTTAATATGGAGGCAGCACCCTCTTCTGGAAAAGTGTAGTATCAGTAACGAGAAGGGTCATTTCTATGTATGTCCGAATATGTATGTGTATTGTAGAATATATTGCCACGTTTGCTATTTTCTGTATTAAATTTTTGTTTGTATTTAATCTGTAAAATTTTACATTGATTTGATTTAAGGTTTATTAAATACAACTGATCTATATTATCAAGTAATTAACAAATAATTCTTTTAAAAAATTTATTTAAAAAATAGTTGATATTGTGGAGTGTGTTATAAAATGTCTTTTCATTGTGTATTTTTTTCAATATGCTGTACACGGCTTGTTACACCTCCTTTTTTTTTCCCTTGTGTATTCAGCTGGAGACTGCTGCATGAGCTTCACCTGCCAGACGCTAACCTTTTTGTTTTGCTTTTTTTTTTTTTTTTGACATACTGATTGATAAATGCTAATCTGTTTTATTTTAAACTTGTCTGCTTGTTTGCTACTTTCTCACTTGCTTTATTTATTTATTTTTACATTTTTATCTTTTCCCCCCCCTTCTTTTGCTCTTCTTCTGCCCCTGAACCTTCTCAGCCAGGCTTTATCAGGGACCTGGTAAGTCAGTCGCTTGCAGTGATGTCTTTAACACCTTCATTCTTGGTAGATATAACTAATTTGGTGAAGTCGTGAACTTGTATGGTTTAAAGTAGGGCCCGACTGATTAAAAAAAAATAATTGTAAAATATGCCTTATAATCAAAGCATTATAAATTAAATAAATGTTCCCTTTTGTTCTTTTTGTACAGATTATAAAGTGTGTTTAGTGTGTTGATGCACAGTCCCTACTGAGCTAATACAGCTGTGACCTTACACATTAGTGGCTAAATAACTAAACCCTTGACAAACATACAAAACACACTGCGTTGTATTGTTGCATAAACACTGTGTTCTCTTACGACCGCATTAATTTCTGAGTTAAGTACAATATCCAAGTTAAAATGAAGGAAAAGGGGTTGCAAAAATATCAGCCGATCACATTCGTAGGGTTTAAATATCTATCAAGGTCTAAAGACCATTAGAAGTTCATACTTTATGGACGCCAGTGCATAAACATTTCACGTGGATGGAGCTGTGTTTAAATGCAAAAGTGAAACTTCTAATACACCCAAATTGGGAATATAGAAGGTGGAGATGCTGCTGTTTTTTTCATGTTTGCCATCAGTGTGGGTACAGTTTCCTAATTTATTATATGAAACTGTCTACACTGATATCATGCAAATATCTGTTTTAAGAAGTGAATACAATGTGAATGATTTGCCCATTAAATGTAAGAAACGTATTATACAGTACAAAGCAAATGATTATCCTTTTACAACGTGCTTATATGTTGGCCAAATAATCTGTTAATATCTGCCAATTTTATTGGTGTACTCGTATTTCATTTGGGCCCTAGTTTAAATCTATCTGGGTTGCTCGATTTACTCTTTTATCTTCTTGGATTTCGTCTCTTTTTTTCCATACTAACCTATGTGAACATGTATGGAGACTAAATGATGGTGGTGGGGTCAGTACCGTAAGTTCTGAAAAAGACTCGTACTTCAAAGCAGGCAGAGCTCTTGTCCTGCAGTGACTGGTTAGTCATGGGTCTGAAGCAGCATTTTACTGTGGTTAGGAGTGACTGAACCCCACCACTGAGCTCTCCCACTGAGGAGGAGAGCCTCTCCGCTTCATCGCCTCTGTCTCACTGCTGCCCTCACTTCCTGTTTGGTGACAGTCTGTTAAAAGCATGAACATTCATGACATCATCTGTTCCTGTGTGTGTGTGTGTGTGTGGGGGGGGGGGGGGGGGGGGGGGGGGGGGGGGGGGGGGGGGGGAGACTAGATGAATGACTGACAGTATTTAAAATGTTTTGTGCATTTGTTTCCAGATCTCTGCTCGTATCCTAGAGGCCCATCAGAACGTGGCCCAGATGAGTCTCATCGAGGCCAAGATGCGCTTCATCCAGGCCTGGCAGTCACTCCCGGAGTTTGGGATCACTCATTTCTTGGCCAAGTTAGTGTTCTGTTTATCATTTTTACAAGTCTCTAAACTCCTTAATTCCTGCAGGTTTGTGAGTCAGGCAGAACTGGCACACTCATTTTACCATTCATTATTGTCCATTCTCTGTTTTATTTCTTTCTTTTTTTTTTTTAACAAGAATAACAAGCTGGACTCGAAAAATAAATTCATACAGTGAGCTCCTATGCTGTGTGTTAAGTTTTTCATTTGGCTTTCTAAGGTTCCAAGGCAGCAAGAGAGAGGAGTTGATTGGCATCACCTACAACAGATTGATCCGCATAGACGCCAGCACCAGAGACGCCATTAAGACCTGGCGCTTCAGCAACATGAAACAGTGGAATGTCAACTGGGAGATCAAGATGGTAAGGGGGTTTCTCTGAACCTAAACCCAGGTTTAAGAGGATGGTGCATTTCATTTCTATCCCCAGTTCATTTTATATTGTAAAGGAAATACAACATGCTCGCTTAAAATGGAAATGTAAGGGAATTTTTAAAGTGTTTTAAAAGAGCGAAGCAATCAACAAGAGTATTGATGCAGCAAAGCTGTTTTCGGGCAAAAATCTCTGTATATATACAGTTGCCTAGAGCGCCATCCAGAGGGTGGTGTCAAACTACACATGCTGCTAAGCTCTCAGCTCAAAATATACCAGTGCTGCCCTCCTTCATATCTTCTACAGAACTGACCGTTAATAATTCAAAGCTCTGTTTTGATGCACATATATTCCTAAAACTGTCTGATACAGGAAATATACAGCTTTATACAGAGCGTCATTTATGAATACAGGATTATTGAATGAAAGCCATGTCATGAAAGCTTTCTAAACAAACCACTGCTTATACGTTATACGTGCAGCAGATGAGGATTAGGCTGAAAACAAAATGCTGGGACATTCCTTTATGTAGCTCTATTCCATGCCGTTATTAAAACCAGCCTGTTATTTTTTGCTCTTAGGTTACAGTGGAGTTTGCTGATGAGCCCAGTCTGTCGTTCACCTGCACCGAGGTGGACTGCAAGGTGGTGCACGAGTTCATTGGTGGCTACATTTTCTTGTCCACAAGGGCCAAGGACCAGAATGAATCTCTCGATGAGGAAATGTTCTACAAGCTCACCAGTGGCTGGGTCTGAGAGTGAGAAAGTCTGAGCCCAGTAAAACAGGGTGGGGTGGGGATGGGTGGCATGGGCTGCCTGAGATTTCTGTTCATTTACTCATTCTTGTGTTGTTTTTTTTAATTTCTTTTTTTAACCATGCCATACATCTGGCCACAGTGATTGTTTGAAAGCTGCCATCTTTGTATTTTTATTTTGTTTCCTGCCTTAACGCTTCCAAACACCTTTGTAACACTAATGAGCTGACTTTGAGGAACGATGAGAATGTTTTCCATCCGCCCAAGGCTTCACCTTCTGCTGAGAACGTTTTTTTTTTTTTTTTTTTTTTTTTTTAATTTCCCCCTAAAACGAGCAGCTATTTTCACAGAGACGGCTGCTTCTTGTTTTGTTTCTCAGAGCGCTTGGTGTGTGTAGACCACTGCAGCGTTGAATGGTTGTCTCCACCTCTGTACAGGGGCTCATACTACAGGGGCTCGCGTGACATCCGTGACCTTTCACCTCGCATGCTAATACTCACGCTTGTCTAGAATGCCACTGCTCGTGTTACGGTTTGATTGTTTTGAGAACTTGAGTTTTGTGGTTGTCTTGGTGCTCATTTGCCTTTATTCTAATGCAGTCCCTATACTGCATCAAGTGTCAAACATTTGTATGTCCTAATGTCCATTTATTTTCCATTCATAGTCCCTATGTTGTTAACACTACCTTTGGCAATAGCAGCCATTTTTATGAAGGAAACATCCAGCACTCAGATGTCGCTCTACGTGATCTAGGTCTGAGAGTCAGTGCTGACCAGAATTCTCAACACTACAAGCAATTTTGCAACCAAGACGACACTTTTGTTTTAGTGTGTTCTCTTCCCTTGATAAGGTAGCAAGCACTTCTACATTGAAAGGTCCCCTCATGAATAAGCTGTAGTTTACTTTTTTTGGTTTGACGTCCTGAGTCAGAATGAGATAACGCATTGATGTTCAGCACTATAACCATTAGTGGACGGCCTTTTTTTCCACTATACACAGCTTCCCCCCCCCCCCCCCTTTTTTTTTCAGGTTTATTTTAGCAACGAGGATTTTGTAATGCACATAAACAGGATGTTGGAGGTCAAACGATGAAGGAATGATTCCAGGGATCTTAACCTGCTAGCTACAGAATCTCAAAAATAATTACGTCTTGAAGGAAATGGTAAATGAAAAGCAGACCTGCGGTGCAGTTTAGGGCCCGTGTGTCGAGCGAGCACAGACTCTACCCTCCTATTCAGTATGAAGTCAGTGAGGATGACCTCAGTTGGGCTCTGGAGCTTGCTGGCTCTTGGCTACTAGAAGTACCATGACGTGTCAGTTTCCTATTTTTCTGTACAGCCTTCTCTTCTGTCATTCACACCTCGTCCTAAACCATATAGTATTATTCAAAGTCGTTATATTGTTATGCACCAGCAATAGGTCACTGTGTTTTAAAGGCAGCACATGCAATGTTCATCTTTTACTTTTTTCTTTTTTTTTCCATGAATATGAAGGAATGCTAAATGAAGTATTAGTTTTTGTAACTAATGTAAAAACAATTTTATAGACTTGTACAGGTATTGTTGTTTTGTTGCTTTTTTTCTGTCATATTTTGGAAGTGCATTCTTTTTTCCAGAAGAGAAGGAAAAAAAGCCATCTTTTATGCATTGCTTGGTATGATGTGTACCTGCCTATGTTAAGGTCTTATTGAGTTTTTAAGAGTTTAAAAAAAAAAAAAAAAGTATATATAAGTATATATAATGTGATGAAGCATGTCTCAAGCTCCAGGTTTTGCTGCTGCACATTTCAACACTCACACATTGAAGGGCTTGTTACATTTTCTGTTACTTTTATCTAGCCTTAAATTAAACACCGTATGTAAATGTTATTTTCCATTTGATGCATTGGAGTATTTGACAGTTATTTTGTTTATATGATTTTATTTGTCAGCACACATGAATTCTTATAGCAGCGTTTTTTTTGTTGTTGTTGCTGTCATTCATAGTAGTTAATTGTTACAACCTGTTTTTAATAGTCCTATATGAATACTGATTTTAAGAGATATGAGTTTGATTATGAAGGAGCACCATCGCCCCCCCTGGAGTTTGAGACCAATTGTCATAAAGTGAAGTACAATAAAAGCTACTTTAGCATATCTGTTCCCCTCTTTGTATTGTTTATTATTTGTTTGCCTCAGATTCTGAACAGCGGTGCATGGCCTGCTGGTTTTAGACTTTAAAAATGCATTTATTTAAAAAAAAAAGATTTTTATTTAAAGCCATCGAGAATAACATACTGTTTGTCTATGGTAATGATGTAATCACATACTTTGACCAGCAGAGGTCGATGTCTATCTGTATTGCAAAGGTCCTTTCATTACTGTGAACATAAGATTAGTTTCAGGGGTTTTTTTGTTTTGAGAGAGAGAGAGAGAGAGAGAGAGAGAGAGAGAAGTTCATTTCTAACCCTGAAGTAAGATCACGAGAATGTACTTTAATAGTATCTACTTGTCTCTCCTGCAGAGTGGAGAGGAACCATGGTGGATATGGAACTTGGCCACATGACACACACACATTCCACACACTCCACACACACCCTTAGATTCAGTGCCATGATACTTGGTGAGTGGGTAAGGCATGCGTGTTTTTCGATTCTGACCGGTTGTGACTTTTTTTGTCCTTTGTTAATGTATGGGCACTCTTGTGTTCTGTTATGTATCATATATAAGATGATTTACTTGCATGTCTTTATTTTAATCTCATAAACCTACCCGTTGTTTTTGACATTGTTAGTAATACCCTGAATCCATGAACCCACACATGCTTGGAGCTCCAGTCTGTGGTGTGTAGGAGGGCTATTTGAATAATTGGTAGGAGTAATGTTTAGTAGATGTGTATTCACATCTTTCTTTTTTTTTTTTTTTCTTATAAGCTTTATGCATATTCATCTAGATAAAAAAAAAAAATGTCTGTTTGAATAGCCTGTAATTAGGGTGTGCAGCAGAGTAGAATGTCCATCGCCAACTTACTGATAGGCCAAAGGTTTCAGGAGTCAGTCCGGCAGCTGTACTCTCGATAACGTGGAAAACCCAGGTCTCTGTAGATCCACAGGCCCTGTAAAAGAGAGAGAGAGGGGGGGGGGGATGTGGATCCCCAGGGTCCAATCAATAAAGACAAAGAGGGGTCTCTGTTTATCCATCTTGTCTGCTTTCAAAAAAAAAAAAAAAAGAAAGAAAAAACTTCTTGCACTACCATTTATCTGTTGTAGCATAGGCAATGTGTACATGGGTTTTCTAAAAGGAGATAATTCCAAGGACTGTACAGTAAGTAATGGTGATGGTTTCCTAATGGTTAGTGAAGCGTGTTTGTAATCGAAAGATTGCAGGTTCGAATCCCCTGACCAGCAAGGTACCACTGAGGTACCCTGAGCAAGGTGATGCCTCCCAGCATGGCTCCCTGGCGCTGAAAAAATAGCTGCCACCTGCTGTGTGTCACAATGTCACACATGGATTAAATGGACACATTTCGTTGTTGTGCACTGTGTGACGTGGTATGTTAACAATTAATCGCCTTCACTTCACTTCAAATTAAACAATGGGATCAGGGTTAATTGGCCATTAAGCATGTACTGATTTTGGGTTTATTTATATGAATCCACTAACTTTAAAACTAAGTTCATGGACCATAGGCCCAAAAATGTCTCAGCCTCAGATTCCTGTTCTTGGTTGACATGAGTAGAACTGAATGTGGTCTATGGATGTCGTAGCCCATCCACCTATCGATTTGTTGTTTGGTTATATTAGTTACCATAGCCTTCCTGTCAGCTTGAACCATTCTCGTCATTCTCCTCTGACCGCTCTCATCACCAAGGTATTTTTCTGCCTGCAGATTAATGCTCTTTGGCTGTTCTTTTGCAACAACCTGAGAGATTGTCATGTGTAAAATCCCCAGGCTATCAGCAGATTCTGAAATACTCAAACAAGCCTGTCTGGCACCAACAACCCATCGCTGAGAGAATTTTTTTTATTCCGATATTTTCTGTGAAACATTAACTGAAGCTGTTTTTTTTTGTTGTTTGTTTCTTTGTTCTGATGTCACGTGATTGGCCGAAGGTGTTCCTGAAGATGTTTAAGATCCTTGACATGCAGTTCACTTGCAGTTCACTTGACACAGATCATTCTTGGTGAAAACATTGGTTTATGTTGAGATTCCTGTAATATTCCTAACTCGTAACTAAGCCTAGTGACATGAGCAATAGACATTTGCTAACGATCTGAGACCCGCAGTCCCACAGCTTGTTGTCATGAGAGGTTGTATAGTCCTGACCAAAAGGTTTCATTCCTTATTAGCGACGATCCTTTCACCACCTTCTGGCTTTTGTGAGTCACTGAAAAGGTCTAGGGTTCCTTTCCATTTCATACCTCTGCGGTAATGACCCCTTGCTCTATTGGGATTTTCATGCATTTGCTGTTGCTATCACCTCAAGTCAAATTAAAGTCTTTACAATCCCCTTTCTGCCCTTGTTTAGAACAGGCTTGATATGATGCGTTTTCAATATGTGATGCTCACATCTTCAGGCCAGATGTGTTGGGAGAGGAAACAGAGATGCTTCAGTATTAACTGTTAGAGTATTAGATTGCAATGTAGTGTACTCACAGTGTAAATTAAAAAAAAAAAAAAAAAACTATATTCATCTTGTATAATGGTAATGTATAAAATAGCTAAGACCAATTTTGGACAATTTGGCAATGTTTCACTTTAAAAAGTTCGTTCATGTGTCTAATCTCTATACACATACATTTTGTGCCTCAGCCTGGGTCTTGCTTGGCTGTTATCACCAGTTTCATGAGCCAACACAAAAGAGTCCCATGCTCTTTGCCGTGTGTGTGATTGTTGCACCTCTGCTAACACTCTAACCTCCACTGATGATAAAGTCTCTGTCTGCTGACCTTGAACTGTTCTCGGATAGTGAGTGTGTAATACAAATGGGAAGCAGGTGCTGTGCTGATAAGGTCATGACGTGCGGTTTAAAAAGATGGTCTGTACCTCATTCATCAGCCTGTTCTGTAAAAGAAACAAAACACCAAATATGTGGTCTGGTTGACAAAAACGGCACAGAAACCC
>JAOVYU010000002.1:17103866-17115360 GCA_025674565.1 Synodontis membranacea
ACCCCCCCCCCCCCCCCCCCCCCCCAAATCTGCATTTCAGATGAGTTGCTTTTGTATTGTTAGTTAATTTCAACTTCATAGCTATTAACCTTGATTTAATCCGGCATGATTATCCTTGCATTTGCTTTCCAGCCCAATTTTCTTCCCCAAAGCTACAGAGAATAAAGTAGTACAAAAGTGCACAGAGGTTAGAATTAGTAGCCTTGTTGTTGGTGTCAGGAGAGCTGGAGCTGGTTTTGCTGAAGGCTCTAAAAGAAAAATTGTTTCCTTGACTCATTTTGTCTGCAAGTAATTAGTGGATATAAAGGAAACTTGCAGATAAATTCACCCAGATCTTTACTGAAGTCAAATTCAGAAATCCAAGCAATAGACAGTAAGGACATTGCTTAACGTATTTATAAGTGACATGATGTTACCTGTCAAGACACCGTGTCCTTCTTGCTGTTGCTCAAATGTACATCATAAGAGACAGACATTCCTCAATTTCCTTCTGTACCAATGATAATTCATTCACTTGTGAACGGGCAAATTGGGATTGTTTGGAAATGGTTTAATGGTTTAGCCTGTAATCTCTGCATTGTTAATGGTGTCTGTGCATAAGAAATGCTGTGTCGGAGCTTCCTTGCTCTAACCTTTCCATCTAATTTGGAAGACTGAATCGGAGCCCGTGCTCCTGCTAAAGACCACGGGCGACAGACCATTGATCGGATAAATTGGCAAGATTTGCATGTTATCTGCCAGAGACACAAATAAAGCATCATGACTGAGGTTTCTGGCTGTAAGGGACACATCTATACACTTCAGTGAGACAGAAGATTGGGACATTTTTTTTAAGAAGCGACCGCTACATTTGTAGTTTGTCTCCCCCTGATGATGCATGAAGATGTACTTTATTTTAACAGTTGAGAGAATGAAGAAGGCTAAAAATTCTCGGTAAGTCTTAGTAATGAAAGTTGATTTGGGTTGTCGAAACTACCTTTTCATCATTTCAGTTTGTATTAAAGAAGATTCTTCTTATGTAGTCCTCTTTTGACCAGGAGAGAGGAGATGATATGCATTGCCGTTGTGTCTTACCCTTGAGATGAAATCTGAGAGTATGCTCCACGGATCTCTTAAATGACATGAATATATTGGCTTGGAATCATTCAAAGGGGGTTGGCGGCACTAAAACAATTTCATCACTACTGACCTTATTGCTTCCAAGACGGAAAAAAAAAAAAACCTCTTTGATTGAGCAGTAAAGGCAAAAAGCCATCACTCAATTACTCTGTAACACTTTAACTCATTGAAATGAGGGCATTCTTCCAGTGTATAAAAGAGAAAGGTCTGGTTCTGTTTGTTTGCAGATGGTTTCTTTCTGCTTTAATACTAAACACTAAGCTGGTTCTTGTTTGCTCTTGTTGAGCATGACTAGTGGGCGTGTGAGTTTAGCCACTGGGAAAAGAGGAGGAGCAAAGCTGTGTGTGTGTGTGTGGTGTACAGATGGACACTGTTTACCTTGCTCTCTACAACAGACTGGGGCTTGTTCCTGGTCTCTGTGCTGAAATCATGAGCAAAGTGCAGGTTTTTATATTTCCCAATTGGATTTTGTTAGAAAGTGTGAGCTTGCGGCAAGACTTGCTCTGTGGGCTTGCTCTTGTTTGACCTGTTCAGTAAATATTTCGTTTCTCAAACCCCTCTGAGCATGTAATTTCTCCTTTTCCTTACAAGCCCGCAATGTTCATACCACATAACTCCCCAAATACTCACTTGCTCACTGATGTTTGTGTTTAGGCTCTGCCCCACTGCCAGCTCACAACTGTCTTCAATGTCTCATTTCGGCTACACCCACTCACAGACCTGCTTTTTTGGTGACTCGTGCTCAAATAACAAACAACTTTCATATGCATTCAGTTACATTTTGTATTCTAACTAATAAAAGACGGATCCAGGAAAAGGTGTTCTCTGACTGTACTCACATGCAGGGCTCAATGTAATGATTAATAGTTTATGAGCCCAAAATACAAGTTCACAATTACATTGTCTTGGAAGGAAGTTAACGGCTCTCTCATAGCGGACTTGCAAAAACAGGTATGGTTAAGCTCACTTTTAGTGAAGTTTAAATTCATTATTAATGCATGATGTTGGATTATAAAATTAGTTTTTGGGTTTAGAAGAGGCATAAATTTGACCTCTTTCTGGACAGATTATTATTGACCATTAGGTGGTTGTAATCAATGCAGAAACAAGTAAAACCATTCAGTAAAGAAAGAAAAATGCTGTATATGAAACAGGATGGGGTGCAAGCCAATAAGGTTCAAAAAAGTTCCATTTTCACCTGGAAAACTTCCTCAGTCTGTTGCCTTGGAGAAAACCTTAGTCTCCATGAAACAACTTGAGATCCATGAATTAATTCAATATGTTGACATTTTCTTTTGAAACAAGAATTCAGACACATAGCACATTGAAGTGTTGGACTAATTTACAGGCAATAGTGTTCAAAGTTATGACACACACACTGCCGAATCTTAACATTTGTGATGGTAGCTTAAGACACTATTTCGGCTGCGAAGGACTCCCATCACCACCTTCGCCTGTTGACTTGAATGAGGAAGATAACCGAGATGACAAGATTTGTAGTTAGACCGTACACCATGTTTGAGTCGAGGCTGACTGTCAGCGGAGCCACTGGGTCATCATCAGGAGGTATCTGACATTTCTGAATATCATCCTAATAATTTAGAATATTAAACTATGTGATAAATTGATATTACTTACTCTTACTGATGGAGAAGCTCTCAGTGTATAAAGACAGAACTGAGGTCTTGATCAGTCTGTGCCAGCAGCCAGTCAACGAACGGCCCTAAATTCATAAAAAAAAAAAAACCCTTTTGAAAATGTGCTTGTAACTTGTGCACACAAAATACACAGTTTTGAAAAATAAATAAACTCAAAACAATGCCAACCATCTTGAAAAAAGGGAAAAGTGGGTGGGAATGTTTTTGTATTTTTTTTACAAAATACTGTACAAACCAGGGCTGCTGTTAACAAGCAACTACTGTACTGTAGATCAAGACACGCCCCTGAGGGCGGGACATACACATTCTAGAGAGGATTTAATTGGATGAGCAAAAGATTAGTACAGGTTGAATTATCACAGTCATCCTCGTCATAAAATAAAAAAAAAAAAAAGAAAAAAAAAGAAAAGAAAAAAATAAATTTCTGGACTATAGAATTAAAACAAGACTATCTGCAAAACTATTTAATTTTTTTTTTTTTATAAAATATAAATAATAAAAAATATATATCTTAAATAAAAAAATAAAAATATATTGGAGCTTATTTATTTTTCACATAAAAAAAAGTGAAAAAGCTCTTCACTGACACTTTATAGGTCCTACAGAGAACCTGGTGAAGATGGTCTCCTTAACAGACTGATGTTCCATTGTTGATATTAAACCTGGAGAAAGAAAGAAAGAAAGAAAGAAAGAAAGAAAGAAAGAAAAAAGAACTAAATTTACCAAACGTCTGTATTCGCCTTTTGAAACTAATTCTTTTGAAACGTGAAACCTCCCGGGTGAGTGTTCTGTACATTTCTCTTCCCTTTCATCTACAGCAGATCGCTACATGGACGCTCGCGCGGTTTCTATTAGAGCATACGACACAAAGTGGTCGGTCGCCAGCGGGTCACGTGATTAAGGTTTCCGCGAAGCCCCTCGCGAAGCTTTTCTCCAGCGGGACAGTAGCAGTGGCACAGCGCGCGCGCTCACTCAGCTCAGCCCAGCCCCGCTCAACTCAACTCAACTCAACTCAACTCAACACGCGCACACACACACACACATACACACACACACACGCACAGAGGCAGCTTGGAGGCACACGAGCAGCGCGTCGGCAGCTGAAAAGTCACGTTAAAAGCCACCCGGACCGAAATGCGAGTCTCTGGTTCGACGAGATAACAGCGTCCTGACTTTTTGGGAAGTCTTTGGACTCATCCTGCGCACGAGCCCGAGTGGAAAGCCTGAACCTAGACGCTACGGTGAGTGTGTCGTGTCCTTGTTTTCTTCACTGAGACGGCGTCCCGAACACATACACACCGTGCACTGGGTTAGTCCCGTGTACTGAAATGATCAGACATGCTTTGGAAAGGTTCTGTGTACTGAAATGATCAGACATGCTCTGGAAAGGTTCTGCGTACTGAAATGATCAGACATGCTTTGGAAAGGTTCTGTGTACTGAAATGATCAGACATGCTTTGGAAAGGTTCTGTGTACTGAAATGACCAGACATGCTTTGGAAAGGTTCTGTGTACTGAAATGACCAGACATGCTTTGGAAAGGTTCTGTGTACTGAAATGATCAGACATGCTTTGGAAAGGTTCTGTGCGCTTTGGACCGCAGCCCTTCTCTCAGTACTACTGCTTGTGAGTCATTCTAAGCTTGATTGATTTATTCATTCTACTGCTTTGCTTTAATCACGTCCTCTCCCTGGATGGACTGAAGGAACCTCAGTGTTTATGGAAGAGATGTAAACATTTTGGGGTTTTGGGGTTTTTTTTTCTCCCAGCACTGACGCACAAATGATGCAGACTTGAGCTCTTTATTAATTCCCACTCTTCCACCAACACCCTTCACAACCCTCAACACCATTATTAATAAAGACATGCTTGGGTTTTTTTGTTTTTTGTTTTTTAAAAATTAATATTTGTTTCAGGTGCTGGTGTTCTTTAACCTTTTGCATTCAGGGTCCTCTTATAACTATAGAAAAAAAAATTCACAATCCATCAGTACAGAATATTTTTTTTTTCTTTTTTTAATGAACTGTGTAAATATTATTCAAATCCAGTATTCTGACTGTTTACTGAAGCACTTTATTCCTGGTCTTTCCACTGACAGAAGGTTCAAGTTGTCATTGTTCGGTTTGGATTAATCCTGTTTGATTCAAGTGACCGGTCACGCATGCTGGCACGAACCCCCAAAAAACTATAATAACTGTGAGACTGTTCCACCGACCCCGCGTTTTGAGAGGGACTCCGGGCTGTGGTCATGTTCTCACTTTAGCAGTAATGTGTTTCTCTCATTCCAGCAAAACGTTTAACAAGCCAAGCCAAGCCAAGCCAAGCCGAGTCGAGGTTCATTTGGAATGCAAGTGACTGAGACGTGGGAAATATTTCCTTCTAGTTTCAGTAACTGAGACTTGCGGAGACGTGGGACATATTTTATTCACCTCCTTTCAGACAGAGTCTGGGGAACTAATACTTTCTCAGTCAGCCTACACTCTCAACCCCCCCCCCCCCCGCATTTAATCCAGAATGGTCTTCCATTATTCAGGACTCTATTTTGAATTTCCAGTTCCAGAAAGCTCATAATTAAAATGGTACCTAATGTCATTAATCATTACCCTGTATGAAAACTGTCACTAATCATTTGATGTATCCTTCTATCAGACTGAGATCAGCACCTCGGATTAAGATTAAACTTAAACCTTGAATATCTGCTGGATTTATTTCCGCAGTATTGGGTTTGTTTGCAGAAGGTATATGAGTAATGAGGGCTCCTTTTTTTATTGTTGGGTTGAATCTGTTGGGACACTTTGTTTTTTTTTCAGCACAGTGAGTGCACATTATTTCCTACAAACTGGACATTTGTGTTCAGAATAATACAGAATAGTGAAGAGCCAACTATCATTTTGAGCAGAAGGGAATTCAGACTACATGTATTGTCTCAATACAAACTTTTAAAAGCCTTTATGTTGTTCAGTTTTTTAAAGTTATCATTATGCTTATTAGTAATTATATTTTATATTATAATATTATATTATTTATAGATACATTTATAGATTCATAAATTCGGAAGCAGAATTTATATTATATTTATATTTCTGTAAAGCTGCTTTGAGACAATGTCCATTGTTAAAAGTGCTATAGGAACAAAATTGAATTGAATCGAATTATTCGCAATGAGAATTTCATTGTGCTTAAAATCAGTCAACGTAATCAGGCAAGAAAACGGTCTACGTTTTAGTTTAAATAAAGGCATGCCCTTTAAGGCACGGGATGTTTTATTTATCTCACATAATCTTTTTCATTCATAGGACCTTGTTCCTTCATTTTTATATCGTGAAATGAATTATCCAAGGCTCATGGAGCAAACTCTGAAGTTCTGAGACCATGAAAATGGTCGATTATTTTAATGATCCGGTCAACAATGACATCCTCTTTTATTGTCTGCTTTAACACTTCGGTGTGATCACACTGCTTCACTTTGAGGCAAAGAACACAAATGTTTTAATGTTGTGAGTTTTGGCTCATACAGCAGGCATTTAGAGCCAAAGGACGGTCCAGTTTGCGCTACTGTTCTTGAATTTGGAACATCCTGTTCATTTTACTGGGCTCGTATCTCATAAATGACGTCCCTGTGAGTGCATGCCCATAACAACAGCACTTACACAGCCTGTAAACAGCACTTCAATTAATACCTTTAACTATTCTTTTCGTTTTGTCTCCCCACAGCTTGTGCATACCTGCAGCATTGTTGCAGTGCTTAAGTCGCAGTCTCGCCACCCTTTTCACAACTCTCAATTTCTTTGGATTTTCAGGAAGCTCTGCTCCAACATAAAAAAATTTTTTTGGCTACACCCTGTTCGTTGATTCATGCCTGCTGGATCTTTGGCATAGGCTCTCACTTACTGCTGATTCACCCAGTCCAGCAAATGGCTCCGTGTGCTTTGTGCACTCTGTAAGCCGTCATTGCAACATGTGCAACAACTGTTATGAACAATTAGGACAGCTAAATGTTTGCCTCTGAGTACGTCAATGTTTTATCATCAATTACTTCTCATTTTCTATTTTCACACAGTTTGAAATATCCATGAACTTAAACGTGTGCTTTCTCTGAGACACATGAGGCCAACACATGATGCGTCACAACGCAACTGAACACACTTTGAGGAAAACTCTAAATGCCTTCCTCTATATACATGAGCTAACAGATGCACATGATGTGCACTACAGGTGCACTAGTGTACACTGTAATTGACAGGGGTGTGAGTAACACCATTCCTCTAAAGCACAGAGCGTGGCCTGTTTTGCACTCTTGGATACCTGGTCGTTGCTGGCTGTGGCATCTTTCGGACTCAAACTCGAGATAAAGCAGACGCTTTTCTGCTGGACCACTTGGGAGCCCAAGTGTGTGAGTTTTACATGTGTAACTTCTCTTAGATGGCTTTATTTATGTTGATTGGTGTTTGGGTAAAAAAAAAAAAAATGTTTACACAGTGCTAACATCAAAAATTTCTTCATTCCAAAACAGTCTTTCTTAGGCCATCCTTAAGGAAACTGATTTATAGAGTGTTATAAATGAGCTCACAAAAAATCATGCTGTTGAATCTATTATATCTGATGAGCAGATGACCTGGGTGGCAATAGTGACACAACGGATAGCGGTGCCACCTCACAGATCCAGGGTCCTTTGTGGCTTTCTGCATTCAAGTAGGTTTCTTTCAGGTTGTACAGTTTGCGCTCTCTCTCTCTCTCTCCTAGTGTTTGTCCCATCTTAGTACAGGGTTTTTAGGCCAGATGCCCTTCCTGACCCTACCCTCCCCATTTATCCGGGCTTGGGAACAGCACGCAGGAATACACCAGAGTGTGCATCCCCTTATGGCTGGGTATTCTCTGGAGGTCTCCCATCCAAGTACTAACCAGGCCCGCCCCTGCTTAGCTTCCGAGAACAGGCGAGATCGGGCACTCCCAGGGCGGCAAGGCTGGACGTTGTACAGTTTGCTCTCTGTATCCAAAAACATGACCGTAGGTGAATTGACTAAACTAAACTAAACAAACCCTGGGGTCAATTCGCCCATCTTTGTGTGTTATGATGGACTTTTGATCCACCGCAACCCTCTCGAGGAAGTATTGGTTACGGAAAATGAATAGAGAATGACATGAAGACCAAATAGTCACA
Source organism: Synodontis membranacea (assembly GCA_025674565.1). Classification (NCBI taxonomy): domain Eukaryota; kingdom Metazoa; phylum Chordata; class Actinopteri; order Siluriformes; family Mochokidae; genus Synodontis; species Synodontis membranacea. Next base: position 17,111,804 of record JAOVYU010000002.1, read on the forward strand.
AAACCTGTATGCTGAGCGTACCAGGTAACTTTAGCTGGGGATATTGTAATTGCTGTCATATATCCTGACAGGATCGGCTAATGTCATACGCTATATACGGACAAAAGTATGTGGACACCCAACCACTGCTACCCTGTGGGCATGCCTTTCCAGATTAGGTCACGTCTAGCAGGTTAGGAGCCCTTAGATCCAGTGAAAGAAATATTTTAAAGCTACAGCATCCAAAGACATTCTAGACAATTGTGTACAAAAATTCATCGAACGCCCACATATGGGTATGATGGCCAGCTGTTCATGTACCTTTTGCAATGCAGTGTATAATTGTTCGGTAGATCCAGTTTGTGATTCTGCTACTGAAACACTATGGAGATTGCACAATAGCAGCATGCAGTGCCAGGAAACACAGCTCAGTCTCTGAAATTTATGATTGGATATATATCACTTCTTAGGACTTAGAGTTCGGTTCATGCAAAAAAAAAAAAATAAAAAATTCCCCAGTATTATTTCTTGCCTTGTAACAGGCAATTGTCATATCACATCATATCCTATCATATTTCTAGAACACTGACGCCATATCAATAATTATTGGATTCTCTATTAATCTATTCAACAATCTTGGGATTTATGTGGACATTAAAACAGACAATGCAGTGTCTTTTATTCAGTGTAGTTTTTAAATTGTGAAGGTTTAAAAGGAAAGTCACGGATGATTTTAGAGAGCTATTTCAGAGAGTGATTCCTGCATGATCTTCAACTATTTATAATCTTGTACTGTCAAGTTGAAGGAGCTCTTCATGCTGTTGCCTGGTGAGTCTGGATCATCAGCAGTATGGCGGTTTTTTTGGTGTGTGTACCCGCAGAATATTCTCTAGAGTTCCACGGTAATGATGATTCATCAATTGCCATTGACAGCAGGCAGCTAGCAGGATGGACAGGGCACTTCATTTTTTATTTATAAGGGACAACAAAACCATCTGTGTTGGTGTATGTTCAGTATTCAACAGCACTCTTGTTTTTTTTTGTTTTTTTGTACCCTGTATTCTGTCATCACCAAAAATGCCAAAATGTTCTTACTAATTGAGGACATCTGACATTTTTATGAGAGAGATGAACCAAAGAAGAAAACAAGTCAGAAGCTTGTACTGGGGTCAGACAGGAAGGAAGGGTTAAGACGATGAGAGAAAAGAGGTTTAAGCGGAGTCCTTTGTGAGCTGAAAATCTTGCACTGGGTTAAAAACTACAGAAACCTGTTCAGTGTTGTCCTTTGCTTTCTTTGACATGGAGGTCTGTTGTTGAATTTGTCCATTTTATTTGAGTTTTTTTTAAGAGGATATTCTTTTATCATGAGTTGCTGTTTGCAAAAAACTTTGGTTATATTTTAATAGATATAACCCCAAAATCAGAAAAAGTTGGGACAATATGGAAAATGCAAGTAAAAGAAAAAAACAAAAACAAACAAAAACCCAACAGTGTTGCTTATATTTACTTTGGCTGTTTTTTTTTTTTCACTGCAGACAGTATGAAGCCAAGATATTTGATGTTTTGTCTGGTCAACTTAATTTTTTTTTGTTAATATACACCCATTCCTGCATTTCAGACCTGCAGCACATTCCAAAAAAAAAAAATCGTGACGGAGCAATTTATGGCTAGTAATGAGGAAAAAGAAATAAATAAATAATGACGTCTGCAATTAAATAAAAGTCAAAGTAAATATAATAAACACTGCGTTTTATTTTATTTACATTCATATTATTTTCTATACCGGACCATCTTTTCCTGATTGTGGATTGTAAAAGTAAACCTCAGCTCCTTCTTTTTTAATGAGCATATTTGCAGCACTTGTGATGGGATTTTGTTTAGCACGAAGTAGTAAATCTTTATAAGTCTAAACATCCAAAAGCTTTTCATGCACTGAATAGTGCGGATGATTTTGATTCCCGCGGTTGTTTAAGGAGTGACTCACTTTCTCGGAGTGTGAAGAGTATTCATGTGGGAAAAGGAGTGACGGGTGACCTTCGGCAAAGTGAGATTTGGGTTTTTGCTCATTTCCTATACTGTCATTTTCCTCTCGCTCTCCTGCACATAGCAATCGATCTACCACACATCATAAGAGAGTTCTCCTGCTGTTCTGTTAAGCTGCGCAAAATGAAATTCCATTATGGTGACCGAAAGATACGGCTTGTGATTTTCTACATCAAGGCTTTGATATGTTCTTTGTTTGTAAGGTGGAAATGTGCATTCAATGCCACTGAAGCACTTGATTCAGTTGCCAAGTGCTCTTTTGTCCCTGGCTCTAAAAGCCTGAAATTATTCCTGGTTTTAAAAGCATACGGTGTAGAACAGGCTGGCGAGACGCTGTTGGGTGAGCATAAAGAGCCGGCTCTACTTCTAATGCAGCCTTTTCTCTTTCTTGTTTTCTTGCTGTTGATTTCATGTGCCTGCTGTCTCCTGGAAGAGTTTGCAGGCTGAAAACCTTTCATATTAACATAGTGGGCTGGAGGAGCTGCTGTTCCCGGACCAATTCCTCCCTTTTTTGCCTGCATTATTTATTCGTGGACAAGACCTGAGCTGTCTCTGAGCAAGTTTACAGGGTAATATTCATGAAGTCCTCAGAGACGAGAGGTCATGCTTCAGTCGTCCACCTAAGGAAGCTCAGCTCCCTGCTGTCTACCGACAGCTTGGAGAGAGACAGGGGAGCCTTCGATCACAGTCGGAGAGGAGGGAAGTGTCCAGCTTAACACAGTCTGAGCATAACGCTGCCGGGGAAACCCTGATGTTCAGCTCCATATCCTGGCAAACTCCCATGGAGGCCACTGAATGTGTGACCTTTCATGGCATTAGAAAAGTTCCTCTTGGAGTGTGGTGCTGCAGCTTGGAGTTCTGTCTTTTTTTTTGAGCTAGGACAACTTTAAACAGAAAATCTGTCCTTGTGTTTCATAAGAGGCAGAGATAATTGAGCAGATGCCAGTGTAGCAGGCAACAGCTTGCTTTTGACTGTGTGGGGCTAATCAGGGTGTCAGTGGTTTTGACATTCCTTCACTTTTATAGGCATGCATTGCAACATGATTTTAACGGAAGGGTAAACAGTTAGGAAGAATTTAATCTCATTGACTTTTGCTTTTATTAAGTAGTGTTGCAGTGTTTATCTGCCTTATCAGCCTTTATCTGATCTATATCTATGTCTACAAGCATACATACATTCGCACAGACACGTATATAAGTACACACACACACACACACACACACACACACACACACACACATATGTATAGGATGTCGTATGCTGCATCACTGTATCATTACAATTTCCCTTCATTGGGACAATGGGTCAAGCTCAATGTAGACATGGTGCACTGAGGTTGGTGTGAAAGAACTTCAGTGATCTACACAGCAACGACAGCAACGTGGCCACGAAGTGGTAGACCACGTAAAATGACAGTTGACTGCAGACTATGCTGAGGCGCATAGTGCACAGAGGTTGGCAACTTTCTGCAGAGTCAGTCGCTACAGACCTCCAAACTTCATGTGGCCTTCAGATTAGCTCAAGAACAGTGCGT
>JAOVYU010000002.1:17124445-17134633 GCA_025674565.1 Synodontis membranacea
TTACCCCCCCCCCCCCCCCCCGCCCCCGGAACTCACGCTGGTTACGCTTGTCACCCCAACACCCGGACTCAAGCTGGTTCTGCTCGCCCCCCCGTGCCCTCCCGGGACTCACTCGTCCCCCAGTCCGGCCCCTCGGTCTAATCTAATAACCAATTATGGCCCGTGAGTCAAAAAGTTTGGACACCCCTGGTCTAACCCTTTTGTTGTGGGTAATTTTTAGTTTAAAATGGAGTAATGGAATGGAAAAGCTTGTTCAAAATGTTCAATTCATTTACTGACTGGACTTTGTAACTATAATAATCTAACTAATATAGCATTTGTAAAGGCTCAGTCCTGAGAGAGCACATTGAAATTGGGCCTGTTGTAAGACGCTTTGACAGATTTGGCATCTTTTAGCACTTGAGAAGGGGCTCATATCTGTAACAGGGCTCCAGGTCACTCAGTTCAGTCCTCATAATGGAGGACAGTGTGCCGTCAAGTCACAGTCTATTTGCTCACCTTAACGTCCGTTTTTTTTTCGACAGCTCAACTCCGTTCACTCGCCTCAGTCCGATTGGCTCTGAACTTCTCTCAACTTTCCACGTGTCTGACGTAATGGAGGCAAAGGTTTTCAGTGAATAAGCGATCAGAGAAATCTGCACTGATGACATAGTAATGTACCTGGAGGAGGTTACCTGAGTCAGTGTAGTCGTTCTGGTAAGAATCCATCTCCATGTCCATGAATCCATGTGCTTTCTCTGGTCTAGCCTAGTGATCATCAGCATATGTAAGCGAATGGATTGAAATGATTATAACGGGAATAGATTTTTGGTGAGGTTTATTACTTGAGCATGAGAACGTGAGATGCTGAAAGCGTGAGTGTCATGCCAGGTACGTGTGCCAGGTACGTGTACGAGTTGGTACCGCTGTGACAAAGTTGAACCGAATCAAATCTAATCTAAGATGTACTTCATGCCAGAATTTGATTTAGTCACTGGCTGCTCTTATTTATAGCCAAGGTTCTGTGTTTGGCAGTGTGCTTAGTTAATCTATCATGAAAGTGAATAGAGCTGGACAGGTGCAGGTTGGTGCATTTTGCTTTGTGTGTCACTTGGGAGCCAGCACTGAGGATGTTACCTGGGAAATGAGTCTCATCGAGTGCTGTTTTTTTTTTCTTCATAAAAGCATGCACTGTGAGATCTGAAAGGGAAGGTCAGCTTGTAGCAGCAGATGGAAATACAATAGACAAAGTAATGATTGTACTCTTTGGAGTCAGCCAACTTCTGGATCTCCAAGTACACTCCAGGCTTTCACTACCTAATAGCTTGCCATTCAAACTTTCTTTTTTGGGAGTGCATTTAAGAGAAACCTCGGAGTTCCTTAGGAAGTGACAGACACAATTAGTATTAATGAATGGCCCTGGAATGGAATGAGCTATTTATAAGTGTTAGAGGGGAAAAATTAGCATTGCACATTTTTTTAGACTTTAATTTCGAAAGTAAAATAGTTTTGTATTCTTTCGAGACGTGAATGTGATCAACTGTCTGAGAAGTGTTATAGTAGATCGGTCTCCTTTCCTGTCCTAAGCAGTACAGATTGTTATTTGCTTTAATCTTGACATATAGGTACAGAAGCAGGTCAGCCTTCATGAATAAAAGGGTGTGTTGGGTCTTTCCAGAATCATCAACATCAAACGTCCACAGTGCTCTTTCACTTTGATCGTAGTGGTAACACAGTGACCAAGGGCTTGCTGAACTGTGTATGAGCTCAGAGTGAGTTGGGTAAAATGGAAAAAAAAATCCATCTTTGTCTGAACAGCTACCAAAACACAGCCTGAGCTTGTCAAACTGGTAGACAGGCTGGAAAAACGTACTACATCATAATCAAGTTTTTTTTTTCTGTCAATAAAATAATACAACAGAAAGGCAATTAGAAAATCTCAAACATTTCGTGACCAGTTTGGTCAAGTAGTAAGGAAGGTGGAAAATAATTTCACAGCTGGAAAAGATGGTCTGACAGTTTGAGCAGCTCCATCTGTGTTTTGGCAGCCCCTAGCTGGTCAGGATGGATGTTTCAATCACATAGCCTTTACACTATTTCTACCAATTTATTTTTTATTAGAAAACAATCACAACTGTATTCGACTGCACAGCTCCTCCAACTTTTACTATAACTAAATGACCACAAGGGAATTTTAGGAATTATTTATTAGGCTAACATTTTGGTACCCGTTCCTACCACGTTGCTTTGATTTACAAATGCATTGTTTTTTTTGTTTTTTTTTTCTTGTGCTTTTCACAGCAACGTCCTCTTCCTTGCAGTAAAAAGCTCACTTTTCTGTCCAGTCTTCCTCTGAATCGCGGACTGGTTCTCGAGTAGCCTGGCTTAGGTGAGATAACCCAGAGGAAATTAGAAGCAGATTGTCTGGCAGTGCTCGGTGCTCTCCTGTTTGCTAGCAGCCTGAAGTGCAGCCAAATCAATGAGGAGCAGTCCTGTCTCTAAGTGCACCTTCAACCTCTCTGTCAACCTCCACTCTTATCTGGAGACCGCATTAACATATTCCTAGACACTGACCCAGACACGCGGTACGGGGCATGGCAGCTGTGGGTCGTATGTGTGCATTGATCTCATTCCCTTTAATAAGAGGGTAATGAAGCAGGTGGCAGTTGGCAAAGTCTAGTTCCCCAGTAGCCCAAATCCTTGACTAATTAACAGTCACAACAGAATTAGTCAGTCTATCTCACAAGCACATATTTAACGAGGGCGAATACTAACGTGGTCTGCTACAACTGTAATTATTGACATGTTTCAAATATTGATGTCTTTGGCATCATAAAGGCTCACATGAGCATGTTAATGGATATGAACACGTGTGCACAGAAGGTAACTGCTTTCCTCCTTGTGGTTGCTCACTATTGATTGATGTGGCAGCGCTGAGTTGGACCGCACTGCGATGTCGAGTGTGCTGTTGAATTAATCTGCTTAGCATTACAGAAAGTGAGAGCAGTGATGACCTTGAGGGCCTGTGCAGATAAATGCTCTTTATTATTCACATTCTCTCGCATTCAAAGGTTGCCCCTGGCCCACACACCACAGATGGATGGGCAATGCATGGATATTTATGTAAATTATAAAATGCTCACTCGGGAGGCCAGACCACTCGAATAAAGGCCTGTACAGTCAAGCCGAAAACTCTATGGACCCGTTCGGTCTTTGTGTTAATATTCGTCTGGTTGATCCAATCAGGTATGGGCAATCGAGGCGAATCTCACACCTGGTATTCTAATCTGTCTTAAATGCGTTAGGGAATGAATTTTGTCAGTAGCAGGGTTGCCAAATCACCCAAAAGCAACTGCTTCAAAACCATCCCCATAAATATAGGTAATGCCAAAAGAAATTGGTATTACCGAATTCACGCTATGGTTCAGACAAGGTTAACAGTGTATAGAAGGTGCTCCTGAGCGGTGCAACTGAAAAGAGTTCACACTATCACTGGGAGATTCATGGCCGGAGGATCAAGAGGGGGAAAAATGGCCCGAGCTCTCAATGAGGGAGGCGGTATACTCCCTCAAGTACAGCAACCCTGGTCATCATGTTCGTCTGTGAGGTGTCTGTGCATCCGGAAGGGGTGATGGATAGTGGAGTTGCATGTCAGCAGTTCGAAAAGATGCGGTCAGCTGGCTTCACGTGCCTCGGAGGAAGCATGTGATGGCCTTCTCTGGCTGGTAGTGCCGTGTGACAACGGAGAGTCATCTGATGGGTGGGAATTGGACACAACAAAGTTAGGGAGAAAATTGGGGAGGAACATATGCAGTGTGTGGAAGGTGTGATTGTCTGATTTCAGTAGATTTCTATGGCTGTGAGTGAAAGAAAAATGAAATGATGTGTAAAACAAGGGCAGCCTCAAATTTTTCTTGACTTTCTGTACATGTACATGGAATGTGAATTTGCCATTAATAATAGAATTTTAATTTTGTTGGTTTAATGAAATGTGTGCTCTTTTCTACAGAGTGAAGAAAGACATTAAGTCATCTCATGAAACACATGGCAGATAGGTCTGCTTTAAAGCAGGTACCAAATGCTCATTTTCCAGTTTCTTCAGTGACGGCCTGGGTAGGGGGTGTTACTGCGTCTGGCGGATAGAGATAGGGATTTGTATGCATCAGACGGTCTGCCTCGGCTTGATCCACCTGGCTGTGCTCATGCTGTTCCTCTGAGGCCTTTCACTGACGTCTGTGCTATCTGCAGACACCATCTCCCCCTCAAGCCCGCTTGCAGCAAAAAAAAAAAAAACAACCCAAAAAACTTTAACTGATCTGAAGAAAAGAGCAGGTTGGCCTGAAATAAGCTCAGACTGAGATCCTGGGTGGAATGTTGTGCCTGACACGATGATAATCTCCCCGAGCATAAGAAAGGTGTGATTCTGCTAGTGTCACTTCTGATTTTTTTCAGATTCAGCCAGCACCCAGTGATTTCTCTCCCATTAGGCAGGTGTGTGATTAATACAGTTAGACACCTGTAGCGGCTGTAAGTCACTATTTTGGCTGAGTATCAGCTTACTGAATCTTTGAGGTGATATGTGTGCACAGTGCTTATACATGTAGCGATTAGGGAAGCTCCCTGGGTTTAATGCTGACAGAACCAAGAGGATATTTTTACTCCTACTGTCTGAAAACCTTTGTGTATTGTTGAAAATGGAGAAATGAGGGAAAGACACAAAAAAAATGTTTTGGTTAGCAGTGTTATAAAAATCTCTTATTTATGGATGTCACCCGACTTCAGGCTGTATATCACTCCTCCTCCTCCTCCTTCCCATTTCGGCTATTCCCAACTAGGGGTCATCACAGCGGATCTTTTTGTCCACACGTCTGATTTGGCAGAGTTTTTACTCCGGATGCCCTTCCTGACGCAACCCTCCCCATTTATCCAGGCTTGGGACCGGCACACAGGCATACACCAGAGTGTGCGCCCCCTTGTGGCTGGGTCTTTGTACAGCACCCGGCCTTCTCTGGATGTCTCCCACCCAAGTAATAACCAGGCCCGCCGCTGCTTAGCTTCCGAGAACAGGCGAGATCGGGCACCCCCAGGGCAGCATGGCTGTACTCAGGCTGTATATCACTGTCACCCTGTAAACGTTTTGCTGTCTATTATTGTTCCCATGATTATTTTCAGTGTTTGCTTATACTTTACTTGTGCTGCTGAATGTCTTGCTTGCCTATTTTAAAAGCACAGGGTCAGCCAAGTCCCTGTTTACGCTTGGCGCTTTGGGCGCTCATCACATGTGGACAGAAACACATCGGTGTTTACTCCTGTGTCTGTTGTGCGTCTCATAGGTGTCCAGCTGACCACTTGTGTTCAGGTATCTTTACTGCTTATGTCACTTCCTCTAGTATTTCAAAGGGCCCCACTCACAGTTATTGCTTCAGTTCTCTCACCAGACAAGCACCAGGTTTGTTTAGTATGGGCTAGTGAAAAAAATGTTTCATGGACAGGCTATTCCAGCTGTTTCGTCTCCTGCTCTCCCTTTTTTTCAAGCGTTGGCCTTATGTCACTAACACAAGCACCACGTCCTGCGTTGACGATGTATTTTGCCGTCACATACTTGTCGGGGACGCATCAGGATGCATTAGCATTTCCACTGTAAAAGCTCTGTGGTCAGATCTGCCCCAGACCAAGACCTCAGCAAGTGGTTTGAGTGATTATGTCTTGGTTGTCATTTACACCTGTATTTAGCGCTGGCCACTTGTGACACAATTGTCCGAGATACATGTTTAAACCAAGTGTAAACAAGGTTCATAAGATGCCACCCCTGGAACAGATACAGTAGGGTTAAGAGCCTTGCTCAAGGTCCCAACAGTGGGAGCTTGGTGGTGCTGGGACTTGAACCCCAACATTCAGTCAATTAACTTATGAAGCTGGAACGACTGACCGTTGTGGTGGTGTTTTAAATTCTTTGATATTAACAGACACTCCCTGGAAGCCTCGCTGCTTCCCTGAATCTCACATTAAAAATGTGAGTGCCGCTTGAAAGATGCGCAAAGTCCTTGCTTTCTGTCAAGGTAAAGTTTGAGTTCATTAATTTGAAATCATGTAGGATGTAAATGTAGGCACAAGAAAAGTTTACATGCACAGTTTCTAATTAATATCTGAATAATTGAATGTCTTTTACTGAAATCGTGGATGTAAGTTTTGTTGTACATCCTAATTAAAACAGTCAGCCAGCGGCAGCCCCCCCCCCCCCCCCTCCAAGCAGCTTGTGGTTACCATAAAGCCCTGTACTGTATGTGTGCATTCTCCAGTTTCTATCATAGACAAGTAAATTGTGAAAGGGCTATATTCAAAATGTACTTTTTTTTGTTTCGTGTCCCATGCAGTCCAAAAAGAATTTGTGCATGTAGGCTTCCTGACTTCTGATGTGTGGTAGACAAGTGATATAACCCTGCATCCAAGTTTCACATTATGGAAAACAGTTTGGCTGGTATGCGTCGGTGTCCTTCAAGCTAAACTCACGCTCACATCATTTTCACTCCCCGCTGCTCAGTTTTTCTGCTGCCTCTGTGTGTCTGAACGGAGCTCATTTTTCTGTTGCCGTCTCAATGAGCCGGATGGAGATTTTGACATGCAGAGAGCTGTAATTTCTGCTATTCCTGGGTACTGACATTCACCTAGAAGATTGATGATGTAAATGGTCCTATATGCAAGGATAATTAAGGTGCCTTTCCTGGCTTACCATTTCTCACAGTCTACTATCCATCACTAGTTGGCCTGCTTGATTTCACCCAGTAAAGCAGGTTTTGGTGTTTAGTACTCTAGTTGCCTCTAATGATGCTCTCAATGAAGAAACTGCTGTAATGTTTCAAAACTGTAATGTCTTGAGAATGGCTAGAGCTTCACTATTCATATTGTAGCGTGGGCGGGGTGATGGCCGGCGAACATCATCCCTTGCCGGTTTAAGTGTTCGCCCCCAGGGGGAGTTTACGCCTACGGGCGTGGTAAACGTGTTCACCCTCCTGGGGTGCTTTAGTTAGTTTAACGGCCTTGGCCAGGTTCCGATGTGATGGTGTGTGTGTATCCCATGCTGTTCTTGGCTAACTGTGGTCAATAAAACTACGCCCAGCCATTTGCATTGGGTTGCAACTGAAAACTCTCTTGTCTGCCTCCACTGTGTTCCGGCGTGTTCGAGAAGAAAACGTTACAATATATTACTTATTTTTTAGTACAAGGATCATAAATTTCATGCACAATAAGCACACAGAGTCTAGACCATGAAGTGCACGTCTCGGGCCATTGCGTAGATCAGTGTTATCCAGGTCTTTGTTACTGAAGTAGTGCTAATGTGTCTGGTGTGTATGATGTCTCTGATTAAGTGCTCTGTAGCTGGTCTTGTTGAATGAACAGTGTAGATCTACACAGAAATAAAAAGGGCTGCTTTGCATTGAGCAGCCCATGATCGCACACCCTTGTGTTATAGGGAAAAAAAAAAAAGGATATGCGCAGAGGAGATCGAGCCAACAGTACAGGGTGAGAAGGTGAGTAGTACTGCTATGAATTAGTCACACTTCCCTTAGTGCACCCCAGCTTAGACTTTTCCATGTCTTTTTCCACCTCTTCTTTCCAGTTCCCTCCTTCCGCCTCAATGACACTAAGCCTCCAGAAAGCTGCTGAGACATGACTCTGTCACGAACTGGCTCTAGCAGCGTAGCGTTTGTCAAGCACAACAAAGAGAGACAGGGCGAGTTGAGAGTACATACAGGAGGTTGTTTCTTTCGAAATTGGTTTCTTTCTTATCTTCTGCCTGGAATATCGTATTGATAAATCACTGCATGTATTCCTTTCCTGATGATAGGGCAAGCGCCAACATTGAAAGCGAAATGGTGTCTGGAGATCCAGTGTCATTTTGAAGCAAATAAGAGCATTACTGTCCAGCTTTATGAAGTATATATAGAGATTTGAGTCCACTGCTGTGCGTTCAACACCAGGGTCCTGAATTTGATCCTGAGCTCGGGTAAGGGCGCGGTGATTTTATTCCAAGAAAACAGATGATTAAATCATGTCGGCTGTGCAGAAAACAAATTGTGTTAATGCAACTCGGTTAATTCGCCTGGAACCGATGTACACAATTAAATTAAGTAAAGTCAATTAGCTTTTTTTTTTTTTCCCCCTCCAGTGTGCTAATGTGGAATATGTGACTGAACTGCAGTCCCTGCTTGCACGTATATCCCACTGTATAATTTTAAAACATGGGAATGGATATAATATGATGTTTTATTTGGTAAATACTCCACCATAGTGCAGCCATTGAATTATTACTTTTGATTAACTGGATGTGCATCACATGCATGCGGAATTAATCAGAAACCCTCAAAGATGCGACGCATTTCCCTGCGCTTCAGTTCCCCTGCGCATAACTACAGCCGTTCATTGTTCCCAAGAATACAGTATGCTTTCCAGATACACACTCCCACATCTGCACTGTTGGGAATGTGCTTTTTTTTTTTTTTTTTTTTTTTTTTTTGAAAGCTCTTCTTAGCATATTCTTTGGGGATTATTTTTCTATACGGAGCTCTTTGACTTCATCCTGGATGATTATTGCATTCATTTTCCACTGGGTTTCTGTTTAACAGGAGAATGCTGATATAAGTTAGAATGCTTAATCCCTTTTTTTTTTTTTTTTTTTTTTTTTTTTTTTTTTTTAAATATATATACTGTATATTTATTTATTTATTTATTTAGAAAATCTAGCATAAAAGTAGTACAGGTTAATGCAAAGTAATGGAATGAAGCTTCCTAATTAAAGTCAAGGTGATGTGTTTAAGTGGAAAATTCACACAAAATGAAAGCACATTTATTAAAGCACATTCAATAGCATATTCCTATTATATTTTAGCTATAATGAAATGGTGATTTAAAAAAAAAACCAACAACAACTGCATTTCAGCATCACATACAAATTCCTTGCTCCAACATGCACAAATTGAAAACTGAGTAGGTTGTGCAGAGGGGAAGGACCGCAGCAAGGCTCTTCTTTCTTACATGGACCCATAGATGGATATGTCAAGCAGCGTAATTAATTCCGCCGCTGCCTGATTTCAGAGCGGAGTCCATCCAGCCTTGGAGCTTTGTTGATTTAGCATTGCAGAGCACGTACCGAATGGCAATTGAATTTTCTTTAGATTTAACTCTATTAAATTAAATCAGTACCTGATTTGTTCATGCTTTTTTCCCCCTCCGTATCTGCTCTGTTTATTAGTATTACTTCAGTCTGAAATGTCTGAAATAACTTCATCATTAATTATTAATTCAAGCGCATTAATAGATTTTTTTTTTTTTTTTTTGGTTTTTCTTAATGCTTCCCCGAGTTTGTTAAACAGTTTAAAAGCTTATCTGATTTGTTAAACATTCTCTCCTCACAAACACTGAACCTCAAAGTCCACCCCATAACAACCTGGCTGTGTGTACCTGCTGTTTGTGTAGGTGCAATGATGGGCCTTTTGCCTAATGTCGTTATCCGGCTATTTGTAAAGGTTAATGAATGGATATTCAGTTAACTGTGAAGCTCGTGTGGAGCGTATTTAATATAGCATAATCAAATATTTCCCATGCAATTACACATTAATCCTGCACAGAAAAAAAAGTAACACACAGCAAATGCTTTACCGATTTTAGCTCTATATTAACCGCTTGAGCTCTCTGATTGTTTAAAATTTAAACTTCATCAAACTATGAAGTATAAAAACTATGGAGTTTAAAAAGCTCAAAACTCTTTGACAGTTATGGAGAGGATGTTAGAAAATATTGAATTAGCAAACTTTTTTTTACGATCACAGCGTCGAAGCACTTCACAGAATGCTGCTCGTCTTCAGTCTTGGCTCTCCTGTGAACTGGATTTAATCTTCAAGCCCATGGTGCATGATTTGTGTCCTTTGTCAGTTAAGATGTTTTATGGAGTTGTACTAGATGTTATTGGTAGTAGGCACTCTTATGAGAGACTTACAACTTCTATTAATGTTTTATGATCGATATAAAATATTATGACGCTATACAGGATTCGGTTTATTGTAACCAGCCGAATGCCCTTCCTTTACGCCAGGGGTCTCAAACTTGCGGCCCGCGGGCCAATTGCGGCCCGCAAGACGATAGTTTGTGGCCCCCGCCTTAATATGAAAATTTAATGTTAGTGCGGCCCGCGAGTTTGATAAGTATTGGAAC
>JAOVYU010000002.1:17140142-17150755 GCA_025674565.1 Synodontis membranacea
ACAGAGTATGAGTTATCTGTGCATTCAAAACAGATTATTTGAAGACTCTGAAGGGTTTGTGTTCACAGAGCATCTCTCTCTCTTTTTTTTTTTGCATGAATCTGGAGAAGTACCGGAAAGAAAGAAGTCGTTTTTACCGCGGTGGCGTCTCTCTACAATATGTGTGCATGCGAATGAAAGCTGTTCTCTGAAGTGTATAGCTTCCTACTTTAACCTTTACTTTCCATGTAGCGTTATTTTTGACAGAGATGTCTAGGAAATTCAAGTGATGTCAAAGAAGAACCAACAGTAGTGGTAAACTTCACCTTGGGGGATGAAAAACACACAAGCCTTTCCTTCAAGTGTCTGAGACCCTGTCTTACTTTTTTTTTTTTTTTTTTTAAACTAATGCATCTGGTCTGTTTGTTACTACTGACTTGTAGGGCGCACTCACTGAAAACATTATGCATGCAAACATGTTTTGTATATGCGGTAAATGGGCAGTTAGAAGGCCGAGAGTCAATTTGCATTGATGAGAATCGTTTGCTCGCTGTAAGAACAAAGAGCACTATAGTCCACCTAATGGCCTGCGGAGGTACATGGAACAATGACATGAGGATAGCATGCACGCTCCTGCCCACATGCTCGTGATGCTCAAACCAGCTGTTGAAATGAAGCCCTGTGTCTCCTCGGTGTCTATTGTGCTATTGCCAGCAGGGCTCTGGCTGCTGCTGACATGGTTTAGGACACTCTTAAAGGTTAGACAGGATTATAACGGGCATTTCTCTCTGAGAGCTGGTTGCATTGAGCTGAAGCTGCAGGCAAGGCACTGCATGGCACTGACAGCCTCCTTCTCCAGTGGCCTTGCTTGGTGCCCCGACATTTATGGCTTTGGTATTTCTGTTGAAGGGCACTGATGGGAACCTCTTAGACCTTCCCTGACATCAGACATCACTGTAGCAGTATGTCATGTACATATCTTGATTGGACACAAGTCTAAGATTGAAGGGTTCATTCTGATCATGACCTTTTAAAATGTGCCACAGTTCTTTTTTTTTTTTTTTTTATATTTGCAGTTGAGCTGCTTGAGTTCCTTGTGTTGTGGATCACAAATCTGTTGATGTGTGAAGTGTCTCAAGTGTTCACAAAAGTACACAATATAAACTACAAACTATATTCATTCATTCATTCGTCTTCAGTATGCGTGATATCATGGTCAAGGGGTTGAGATGGATCTGGAACCTATCATGGGACCTGAGCACCCAGTGGGAATGCACTTTGGAACAGGAAACTTAGTCATGCTGTAATCCAGCTTAGAATGTCAAACTTTTTTTTTTTTTTTTTTTTTTTTTTTTTTTTCTTTTTCTCCTGTCTGAAGTCTGGCTCCTGAAGCTCCTTCAGTAATGTTTTCCAAGGAAGGAAATATTACGCAAGCGCATCCTTTACTTCCTTTTCAATTTAACGACTCTGCTCACAGGAAAACGCTATTGCGAAGGGCAGCTGGGGAAAAATATCACTTTTCCCTTCTCCACATCACGATAGTCTTGTGACCCCACTCAAGGGCGCTGTCTGTCTGTCTGTCTGTCGATGTGTTAGCTCATCATGTTTTCAGTTTTAGCCGTGCTGTCAAGCATTCCAATCATCGGACTCAGAAACTCCATCTGATGTGCAGTGCCTTAGTGAACGCCTTAGGAGGAATTCGGAAAGGTGCCGTGAGAACGATTCTGACTCTAGCAGTGATCTTTAGTTCCTGCAGATGAAAAGCCATCTCTCACATGCTGATATTAAAGATCTAGGGGTGTATGAAAATCATGTGCTAAATGCATGCTTGGAAAGGCTATTGATTTGGTTTGGAGGCTTGCTCTGCATTTGTTAGTAAGCCTCCACACTATTCACTGCTTTGGGTTTGTTCCAGGGAGTCCTTTCGTTCTACGTTTTCTTTACTCCCAAAGCACCATCCCTTCAGTAAATAATTCTAGCACTTAATTTACAAGCAGCTCAGAAGAACGCGCATGAATAAGCAAGTAAACCTGTAATGGAAAAAAAAAGGGGTGCAAATAATGTTTGAATATTTTAAGCAAATCTGTAGAAAGCCAGCGCTCATCAGTGCTAGCGTGGATTGTCTTAACCACACACCATCCAATATCTCAACCTCTCGCTTAATGCGGCACGGTATAGACATGCTGAAAGGAATCTACAAAGGAAGGCACAAAACCACACCAGATGTCTGTCTTTCTGTCGTAGATGTTGTGACAACTGGTTCCTGACCTAACTATTGCATGCTAAAGGTGGTGGATAGTTTTTGTTTTTACCATTTTAATCCAGAACTAAATACTTACCACGGAAATGTTTTTCTGATCCTCCTTCAGTTTCACTTGTCTGTCAGGTCTGTAGAACATAAATATAGACAGATATATGGACTGTTATCTTTACTTTGGTCATCGTTGGATTTGTCGCTTGGCTAAATCTCTGTGAAGAGTCCAAAGTCTGCTTTAAACAGACCAGATGGCGGTAGCGATATCGAAAGACTAAAAAAGTAGCGATATCAGCCACGCGAAACAGACGGTCTTTTCAATTCACCTCGTGTTACGTGATGTTTTCTCCATCCATTAGGGACATAATTCAAGGACACGCTTAGGTACATAATACTGATGAAGTCCAGAACATAATTATTGATCTTGTTGAGCATGCGTGCGTCTTATATGTTGTGGGGGAATTATACTGTTTATTTTTCCTTTACGTCCACATCTAGGTTGTAATTACTTTCCCTTAATTGCACACACACACACACACACCCACACACACACACACACACACACACGCGCTTGCCCGCACCTGTTCTACAGTTTGCTCATTGCCGTGCCTCAGAAAATAATGATGTGCAACTGAAAAGGAAAGCTGTTCAGTGTAAAATGGTTGAAGGCTTGTCTCTCATTCCTGGACATGCTTGGAAGTGAACGTATTTGTGATCTGTCCAAGCACATCTGGAAATGTATACTGAAACGGGTAGAGGCGGATGCGGAGAGATGGAGTTCAGGAAGGTCACAGCACAATATCCATGTTTTCTTGTAATATTCAAATGCTCCTGATTGTCTAAGTGTAATTGCTGTAATTTCTTTAGGAGCAGTGGATCATTTTCATGTGATGAAGAGAGCAGCATCAGGAGGTTGTAAGTCTCGGGAGTGCTAATATGAGATGAGATGGATAGAGGGAGAATAGTCAGCTCTAGTGCTGTGTGTGTGGATTTTGATGGTGATGCCTGGCGTGGAAGAGGAATGCAGTGAATACAGCAGATGTTTGATTTTTGTATTATTAACTGATCCGGTGCAGAGTTTGGAAATGTAGCGGTAGGCTCGGAGGGAAAAAAAAATAAAGTCTTTACAAACTGTGCACATTTGCATTTTCATTTCATGTCATTTCAATTTTCATGTCATGCCAGGGTTGCTTCTCATGTATGCCGCATGCTGTTGGTAATGTGATTGTGAGACCAGTTTGCCTTACTGGGATTTCAGATTTCCCATTAAGATACCTTAAATCATTGTCTATGTATCAGGAGCATGCAGTCAAAATCATTCATTTTTCTTCGAACGATAATTTGCATCATTGAGCTGCTTTATAGTGGTCTGGTATTAGAATGCTTAGCGTCTACTTTTGCTCATCTTTTGTCTTTTCCCCCAGTAGTTACGTCTAACAGTACAAAAGTACTTTTTTTTTTTTTTTAAGCTGTATGTTTTTTGTTTTTGTTTTTTTGTTTTTTTAATTATTATATATATATATTTTTTGCTGTGCTCTGTTCTCATAATGCATTGCATTAAGACCATGCATGGCTTCAGTTTGTGCTGTTTGACAAATTGTAATGCAATAGGGGAGACTGCTGATCAGCATTCAATCAAAGTGTTAAAACAACGTTGTCTTTTTCCATTAAACCCAAAGCTCTGTGGGTAGCCTGTAATTCTTTATTCCCCTGGTCCAGCTATATGATTTCTCTATTCATTTGTAATACTGCCTCTGCCACAGTGAATGATTCTCCCCAGCACTCTGGCTTCTTTAATGTCCTCTCTGTGAAAAGAACTTTTAATTAGCTTCTTCAGCAAGACTGCAAGTGTGTTTTTAAAAGTCAGTTCAGCAGTACCTCGGTAAAACATTTGTGGGGAAACACTGACCTTGAGGAGTGTCACGGTGGAAGAAGTCCGGATCGTTACTGTATTTAGGGGGTGGATTTCTCGGCTCCCTCTTCTGTTTCTCCATAACCTTCGGTCTTTAATAGATTTGCTACCTCATTTTTCAGCTCTAAATGGAAACAGTCATGCGCAATTTAACAGATTTAGACGTTAAGCGATATTTGTGATTTGCCATTTGTGTGTTAATTTTTGCTTTAATCTTTAATGCATCTTCAAGACATTAGCTTCTTTTGGTTAACAGTGTTTTGTAGGAGGTAATGAGGCAGAAAGCCTTTAGTGCAGCACAGTGGGATGGGTGATGGGATGGGCACCTGTGCATTAGCTAAGGCACATCGTAGGCCATTACTTTCCTGCTCTTGCAACAAAACCATCAAACTGTCACTGAACATTGCGGCTTAAGTTTCAGCAAACAGTAACTCTTATACGTGTCCCTTACTTGAATAGTAAATGAGATGTCGATGTTTCATTAAGCCGTGTGTAAAGAGTCGTCTTTAAATGCTACTTTTGTGCCTTTGGTTCTGTGAACCTTGGATGACCACCTTGGTGAGAATCACCTGGATATCATCTGAGTGCACATGCCTTAGACCCTCCTGAAAGCGGTGTATGATTTGTATTAAATTTCACTGTCATTCAGCCATGCAGCTTTCTCTGGAGCTTTCTCACAAAGCTTTCCCTGGGCTGGCGCTTGTTCAAAAATTACAAAGAACCCTGGCAGTTATCCAGGGTTCACTGAACCACATAAGAATCTTTTCATCCCTTCTAACCACCAGGGGTAATGTATGGAGCAATGTGCCATATTCACGCCACCGGTATGGACATAGTTAACCTTGTAGAGGTTTGAAGGTGCATGGTGTTGCCCAGGCATCCAGCCTACTTATAGGCCCTGATCCCAGCGAGCCAGTCTTGGTTGGTATGAGGATCATTTGACCACAGTTCAGTCAAAGTATAATCATCACTTTGGGCTTGGGCTTGGGCTTTATTTAGCTACTGGCCACGAACAGATGTAAGTCAAGCTTATCACCAAAGCATGCACTTCTCCCACTCTTTGCTGAGGCAGGAAGACACTCATTTTAGCTTGGGATCTCACATCAGCTCATATGTTGGGGCCTTAATTGACTCCAGCATTGGACTCTTGGGGAATCATGGTGGATTGACAGAAAGGTTGTACAAGTCTGAGCCCAGAGAGACATGCTGCATAAAAGGAGGTGAGACTGATTTTTCACTGCACGCCCCGCCACATACACTTTTATCGTAGATGGAGACTTGTCCCTGTCTGTTCTGTAATTTGGAAACGTCCGGTGCACTGGATTCTGTCGATAAGGTGAATACCATTCTTAGAACAGTTTCCACTTAAAGGCATCTAACTTCGGTGATATCTGTCATAAATACTATCATCATATGTCACTTCATGTCTTTGTTAGAAACTCTTTGTACAAGTGTACACGTGTACTAGAAGTTACTGCCCCTGGTGTGTAAAAGAGGTGAAAGAACATTTCATCGTGAGAAATAAATATGCATTAGAAATATGTGTAGTTGAAATCAAACAACGCTTGCCTTTCGTTATCTCTATTGAAGTGTAAAGGCCAACTCTCACCAGACACATTTTTGAAAGTTTTTTTTGTTTTTTTTTTAAACGCAGTGATACTCATGCATAATCAGAATAAATCATTATTCACTGTCCCACTGTCTTATGCTGCACTTTTATTGAATAGTGTTGTAATTATTTATCATTGTGTCAGGCAGGGAAATGTTATGTTACTGATCTAAATGGACTGCTAATGCTCAAAAGTTTTTCCCCCCTTTCTTCCTGTTGTCTTTCAAAAGTAGTCAGGTTCTTAACATAAACTGGAAAATGTAGCAGAAAGTGATTCAGCCAAGGTCATGCTTGTCGAGTGGTGGCAGTTTCATGCTGCAGAGTCACAAACTATTCCTACACTAACAGAGTAGGAGACAGGGCCTGTAATTAAAGGTCTATTTTAAATGACTCTTTAAATGGCTTGCCCTTTGAGGAAGCCCTCGAAACTAATAACACCTTAGTTGGCACCCAGGCCCCTCTGCTCTGTGGTGGATTCACAAGGACAGTGAGTCCTATGAGTCCTTATTTATCTTTGTCAGGTGAGTCTGTTTGTAGGCAATATAATAGCTCTGCTTTTGTCTTGACAGACTTCACATCTCCTGAAAAAGACATGCATGGTAATGAAAGAAATGAAAATTGCATTCAAAGATTTTACTCCAAGGATGCCCTGCCTGTGCGGAGGTTTATAACCGTATCTGCTTCTGTAAAATGCCTCGGGAAATGAGTTTTAACTTTCATTCGGCATCCACATCAGTCTCTGTCTCATCACCAGAGATGTAAGTAACTTGTGCCGTTTAAAAGTCACTTGCGGCATCATCTTTATCCGCTCGCTCACTCATTCACTGATCCATATAATTATTGAGTATAAGTAGAATATTAAATATGATAACAAAATTAATATAGAATAATAAATGCCCTCCACGATTTTTGTCACTCTTTGTAAAGATTAGAAAAAAGGGTCAGAAAAAAATCCACCTTTTGGTGAATAGCTTCATCCCATACTGAAAGAAATGAGAAAAATCCAAGCTTTAAAAACAAGTCCCTCAAGAAACTTATTAGGAAATTATTTTCAGCGCAAATCATCTGAATAAATTCAATTATATTACTTGTAAATATTAAATTTCAACTACCGGTATATTAAATGTGCTGCATGTTCTACAATGCGCCTGTAAAGACTTTGCGTTTCAAACTTCAGTGTAATGTTTAGTTCTTAGTAATCATAAATTCTGTTTGCTGCTTATGATGCAACTGTCTAATCTTCATCATGGGGCTTCTTAGTGCTGCCCTTAAGTAACATCTCTTCCTCAGTGAAAATACTTGCGCTGTTATGCTGTTTTAGAAGAGCGGATAGTTTCAATCTGTTGCAGGCATGTCATTTTGTCTGTAGTTAAAGTCCCTCGGGTATTCAGGATAACAGAGTCAGATTTCATGGCTATGCTGACAATACATAATTACACCGTGTATGTATCTATTGCGGAAGATTATGCTGATGCTCTGTACTCATTTACTGTTTGTGTAGACAGCAAAATGGACGCATGGTAGTTTCCTTTAAATGATGCAAATTTAACGCACAAATATTTCTCATGTTCGTGCATCCAGTGACGGCAGGAGTTCTGCTCTGCATGCCGAACCAAACCTGAACACATCTGATGACCACCTTGGCACTAAATCACATTTCCCCCATTTCAGTACTGATGGATGGATGCGTAACACTATCTTAATATAGATACTGTATTGTCGCACATGTTTCACAAGTCATTTTCATTTCCAGAAGAAACTGGGAACTCCGCATGCTTTTATATTTATAGACGTTAGTGGTAGTGTTTTAATTTGACTACATGTTCATAGAGCTACAGCAAGACGTTTAGTAAAATCACTCCTTAGTGCCCACTATGGGTATGTGATTACTCATATTTTTATCCTCATGTAGGTTTCTACATTGAACACAGCATGAAGTGCTGCCATAACAGAATAGCTTAAAAGTTTGAAAAATATAATGACACTAAAATTTTCTCTGGTAAAGCAGAGATTCTTTCTCTTATGCAAATGCATTAAGTTGTCCTCATTGCAGTAGGAACATAGAGCAAAAACCTCCACACATCCCAAATCACTGCTGTAGTCCTTTAGACTGAAGAGATCAGTGTTATTTGGTCAAGCACGGGAAAAATAGAGTGAGAAGTGAGGAGCGATTGGTGTAAAAAAGCAGTGCCGATTCTCTGTTATAATTTTCGTTTTGAAAAGATTATATCTCTGTTCCAGGTTTTGTGCAAAATGTTTCTGAAAGTGGTCTCTTTTAAAACCAAATGTACTATTGATTACTTCCAATTTTACAAGTACATATATTATTATTATTATATAAGGCATGTGTGGACAATTGCATCCTCCTCAAAAGATGTCTTGATGCTCTGCTGATGGCATTGGAGTGTTAATTCCTGATAAGTTCCCATCCGAAGATGATCCCTTCACAGAAGAGCCAACATCTCAACAACTCC
The DNA here is from genome assembly GCA_025674565.1 of Synodontis membranacea. NCBI lineage: Eukaryota > Metazoa > Chordata > Actinopteri > Siluriformes > Mochokidae > Synodontis > Synodontis membranacea. Next base: position 17,148,371 of record JAOVYU010000002.1, read on the forward strand.
TCGTGTGTATGATCCAGGTTGTGAAATTCATCCCACTGTGTACCAAGCACTTTTCGAATCAAACCTCTTTTATCTGGCTCACCAGGAAAACAGACACTCCCGTCGAATGATAAACAGTGGAGCAGACTTGGAATCAAAAGGAGAAATTGAGCAATGGTCTGTAGCTTGAATGGCACCGAGATCGGGTTTTTCATCCGCAAGCGATTAACTGTCATCTACACAATGGCTGTAATCAAGTAGTTTTAGCTGACTGGTCTGTTTTCCGTGAGCTCTATGGATGGTTTGAGTGAGAATGAGTAGGTCTAGAGTAGCCTGTAATTTCTGGCTCTATAACATTCTAACCTTATTCTCAAAACTGAATGTTGAGGCCAGGCTAGTGTATGCCTTTTGCTTGTGTCATGATCAGGATTCAAAGTAGCACAAAGATGATAGATCTGAACATTATTTTTCCACAATTGCGGATGTTAGATCCATTTCAGCGGTTATATATACTGAAGACATATCCGTCAAGTCAGTCTTACAGAGTGCAGAAGTAGTGGTTCAAACGTATGGAGCGTTTTGGTGAAATAAGTGGTCTGCTCTGCCTCCAGTCGATTCACAGGTGTTCAACTGAGATGGTTAACATCTTTTCAAAAACACCTTCATGCATTGCTTTTCTCTGCTCTTGCTCCATCAAGCTTAACTGACTGCTGACCGTAACGATCCTGTCTTCTTTATCTATGGTAGATTAATTCCAGAGCATATTGGTATTCTTATTCAAAAACAGAATCTCAATACAAATAGTTAACCATGAACCCACGTTATATGCGACCCCAATTCAAATCCAAAATGGTTAGAATGCTGTGTAAAACAAGCATTTTGACCTATATTCAATTGAATGCAATAATAAGACAAGATGTTTAATGTTCAAACTGTTAAAGTTTATTGTTTTTTTGTTAATTTACACTCATTCTAAAACTGATGCCTGCAAACACATTCCAAACAGTTTGGGATGGGGCAACAAAATGACTAGGAAAGTCTAGAAAAACACCTGTTTGGAACATTCTACCGGTAAACGGGTTCATTGGTAACAGGTGATAGTATCGTGATTGGGTATGAATGGGGCATCTTTGAAAGGCTCAGTCATTCACAAGGAAGGATAGGCAAGGTTCACCACTTTGTGAGAAACTGCATGGGCAAATAGTCCAACAGTTTAAGAACACCATTTCTCAATGTACAATTGCAAGGAATTTAGGGATTTCACAATATTATGGATCTACAATCCCTCAGGTGGCACTGCAGTAAAACCTGGCATGATTGTATAAAAGACATTACTGCATGGGCTCAGGAGCACTTCAGAAAACTGCTGTCGGCAAACACAGTTCATTGCTGCATATAATAAATGCAAGTTAAGACTATACCATACAAAGTGAAAGCCATATATCAACAAGATACAGAAAAACCACTGATGCCTCTGGGCCCGAGCTCATCTGGCCTGACACAAAGTGGAAAAGCGTGCTGTGGTCTGACGAGTCCACATTACAAATTGTTTTGGAAAACATTGTCACCGCCTCCATACTGTTACCAACAAAATTCAGAAGCCAGCACCTGTTTTGGGGTTAGTGCCCATGGCATGGGTGACTTGCACATGTGTGAAAGCAGAATTAATGCTAAAAGGTACACACAGGTTTTGGCGCAACATATGCTGCCGTCCAGACAGTCTTTTTAAGGGATGTCTCTGTTTATTCCAGCAGCACAGTGACGAGCCACATTATGCACACGCTACAACAGAGTTGCTTCATCCTGAAAGAGTGTGGGTACTAGACTGGCATGCTTGCGGTCCAGTCCTGTCTCCCGCTGAAAACGTGCGACGCATTTTGAAACGCAAAATATGATAAGTGATGTGCATCAAGCAAGAATGGGAAAGAATTTCACTTCAGCGGTTGATAGAAGAAAAGGTGATGTAACACAGTGGTAAACATGCCCCTGCTCCAACTTTTTTGAATATGTTGCCGGCATCGAATTCAGACTGAGTGTATATTTACAAAAACAATAAAGTTGTTAGTTTTAACATTAAATATCTTGCCTTTTATTTATATTAAATTTAATTAAAGTCAAATTTGTAAATCATTGCGTTGTGTTTTTATTGACGTTTTAAACTGAATTTTTTTTTTTCTAATTGGGGTTGTATATTAAAACATAGACATAATGAACAAGTAAATCTGGATATTTATTTACAGTGGTGCTTGAAAATTTGTGAACCCTTTAGAATTGTCTACATTTCTGCTTAAATATGACCTGAAACATTATCAGATTTTCACACAAGTCGTCAAAGTAGATAAAGAGAACCCAGTTAAATAAATGAGACAAAAATAATTCACTTGGTCATTTATTAATTGATGAAAA
>JAOVYU010000002.1:17150855-17166973 GCA_025674565.1 Synodontis membranacea
AACACTGAACAACAATGGTGTGCATGGCAGGGTGCAAGAAGAAAGCCACTGCTCTCCAAAAAGAACATTGCTGCTCATCTGCAGTTTGCTAAAGTTCACGTGGACAAGTCAGAAGGCTGTTGGAAAAATGTCTTGTGGACAGTCTGTGGACAACAAGTGACAAATTGAGCTTTTTGGTTTAAATGAGAAGCATTATGTTTGGAGAAAAAAACCCCACTGAAATCCAGCATAAGAACCTTATCCCGTCTGTTAAACATGGTGGTAGGAAATAACATGACATGGACCTGTTTTGCTGCATCTGGGCCTGGACGGCTTGCCATCATTGATGGTACAATGAATTCTGTATCATACCAGCAAATACTAAAGGAAAATCTCAGGACATCTGTCCATGAAATGAATCTCAAGAGAAAGTGGGTCATGCAGCAAGACAACAATCCTAAGCACACAAGTCATTCTACCAAACAATGGTTAAATTAAGAAGAATAAAGTTAATCCAACTGAGATCTTGTGAAAGGACCTGAAGCGAGCAGTTCAATCAAGGAAACCCACCAACATCCCAATGTAGAAGGTGTTCTGTAAGGAGGAATGGGCTAAAATTCCTCCAAGCCGATGTGCAGGACTGATCAACAGTTAGCGGAAACGTTTAGTTGCGGTTATTGATGCAAAAGGGGGTCGCGAAAGGTACTGAAACGAAAGGTTCACATAGTTTTGCCACTGACAGATATGCCATATTGGATCATTTTCCTCAATTAATAAATGACCAAGTGAATTATTTTTGTCTCATTTATTTAACTGGGTTCTCTTTAGCTACTTATTTAGGTCATATTTAAGCAGAAATGTAGACAATTCTAAAGGGTTCACTAAGTTTCAAGCACCACGGTTCTCAACAATATGGCAGAAGTAAATCGTTTTCCCTGGATGTGTATCACGTTGTGCCAAAGTGAGAGCAGCTGTAGGAGCTCAGAGCTTTAATTGGCAGGATTTTACTTTGGTAATGTAATGGAGTTACACTGCTGTCGGGAAGAACTGCTGGCCCACGTTCACATGGAAGCCCCCAGCATTTACAATAAAATAGCTTTACCTGTAATGACTCTTGTGTGCTAAGAGCTTACAGGGAGTGGTAAATTCAGTGGTGTTATTCACAAGTGCAGTCTCATCGACTGTGACTCTGCAAGGATTTATTCATTGTAAGGTAGGCTCTTTGGAAAATTCTCCTGGCGACACTATAATGACTATTTTAATGGAAATGAACACATGAAGTTTAAAGCAGTGTAGGAGGAGACAGATGCATGACCGATTTGCTGAAGTGTTCGTGAGAGATGTTAACATAGACCCAGCTGTGCTTCAGCGATCTGTGGAGTGTTGCGAGACGATGGACCTTGATTGAATATTCAATCAAATATTCGTCCAAATTAAAACACAAGTATCAGATCTCACATGGATATTAAAAGATGTTTTGAATCATACCTCCCATGTTATTTGGCCGTTGCATAACTGCCTTTTGGTATTGGCAGCACATCACATGTAAACTGAGCTGGCCACACATTTCTCTGATTAGCAGCAAATCTGTGAAATATGCCAATAACACATTTGTCAGTCAAAGCTGTTGAAGCTTGCAAAAGGTGCAAACAGAATGTCTGCACTTCTTGAATGGTGCGCAACATATTTTTTTAAATTCAATTTCTTTTTCGTAAATATCATGTTTCCTCTCTTTGTTTTGGATTTGTTTTGGTGAAACTCTGTACTCATGCTTTACTTGCTGCTTTACTTTATTCTGTACTACTGTATGCTCTAGGTGTTCTAGAAAGCTGCTGATATGTCAGGGTTATTTTTGCAACATCCAAAAGAGACTGTGAGTTGCAGTAATCCAGTCCTCTGAAAGAACGATTTCATCAGTTTGTCCACAGTGTATATAAAAAGTTATATATGGAAAAATATTATTTTCCACTCTTGTATAAAATGGAGTGTTTCGGTGTTTAAAATTCAGTAAAAGCACATGTCCCACACTCACTGGTTGTGCCTCGCTTTACTGAGAACTGACTTTAAAGGAAAATGACAATGATCGAAGAAGTATAACTTTAACTTCACATGTGTAGGCTAATTTGGAATCATCACCCAGAAGCTTTTAGAAAAGCCGCGCTGGAACATTTATGAAATATCAAAAAGAACGAACCCACAAACCCACTAGTCTTTTAAGTAAATAAGCATGCCTACATGTTTCAGGACGTCATCACCGTCGAATGCACAACATTGCCTTTCTATGTAAAGACAAGTCTCTGCTTTTTCTTCCGTGTCATGAAGATTATTGCTGAATTGTCTATTTAAAAATAATTGTTTTTACTTTTGTAGAATTTAAAAGAACTTTTTCATTAGCCTGATAGAACCAGAGGTGGTTGTTATTGTATAAGTTATTAAATTTACCTAATAAATAAATGCTTTAGTCAACCTCAATCTAACACGCAGTCATACTGTAAGCAACCCGCGGTTCTGTTGACATTATGTTTCTGTTGTTCTCACAAATGCAGCACTTTACTGAGTTGTCTGTTGTACGCGGTTCTAAGCTGCATGTTTCTGATCAATGATCCTTACTGCCTCCTAGTTGACATTTACTTTATACTGACTTTATGTTTAAACTTGTGTTTAAATGGTATGTTTGGTTATAATCCAACTTTTCATGTATCAGACTTTAGACTGAAATTGATACTCTTCCTCCTTCAGTATGGGGGCTGAGGTTGGGTTTGTCTATGTAGATGCCAGCAATCCCTTGAGATACCAGTAACCCTAAACAAAAACACTCCTCCAGATGTCAGTTTAAAGGTGAAACGGAGGTGAAGGAGGGGGAGATGTGACCTGCGTAAGAGGGCGGGAGACAGAAATGGAAAAAAAAAGTGGATCAAACAAACATCAGAGCGAGAAAGAAGCAGTCAAGGACACATGTGTTTCTACAGTCAGTACAGCAGCAGAACCTCCTGCGAAAAACTTGCTGAGGGCTGGATCATAGCGTGAACTGAAAGAGCAGGAAAACTTTGAGCTCTGACCCCTGAAAGTAGAGTGCTGGGATTTGGATTCATGAGATTCCCGAGAGAGAAAGTTGGCCGGGCAAGTTGGCCGTGGGAGGGATGGTATATACTTTGCCTCAAGTCACAAAGCTGTGTCACGTGAGACATGTTGGAGTTATTTGTAGGGTGCTGGAGTGTTGAACACCCTGTAAGTGGTAGAATGTGACTCATATGGAAATCACCAGTCACCAATACTTATTAGGGTTGCATAAAATAGACAAAATGAAATGCTGCAATTATGTTGCTACAGACTCCATTTCCATGATGCCATGCAATAATAAACTACACCGAACCCTGGAGGTGAGAGAGTCCATAAACTGACCTGGATTTTGCCCGAGTTGTTTTGGACAGTAGTGCAGTATTTATGCTTGATTAGTTATTTGGTAAGATTTATCAGTGCATCTACACGGCATCATCTGCAATATCTGAGACTGATCATGATGCTGATAATGTACATTTTTTTTGTATTGCATTTGCTACAGGGATGATCAGCACATTGTAGCTTTCTGCAGTATCATTATTAAAGTTGTTGCTAATATGTTAATGATTACGAAATGAATTATTATTCAGCAATAATTCTGATTTCTAAAGGAACTAAAATATCAATTAATGTAATTTAATGTGGGAATTCATTATTGGATATCTGATCAGTTCTTTGTTGAGATCATTGATTTCCACTGTTTCCAATAATTCTGTGGATGGGTTTATATTGTTGCAGTGCTTTAAATGTCCACTAAGATTTATGGGGATCTACTAGCAGAAATGGAATACAGTGAACCCTTGTTTATCGCGGTTAATCCGTTCCAGACTCTACTGCGATGAGTGAATTTCCACGAAGTAGTATTTCCGCGTAGTTAGAGCATAGAAAACCTGTTTACGACTTTCTAAATACGGTTTTTAACACTATTAGAACCCTCTAGACATGAAATAACACCTGATTTTTTGGAAAAAAAAGTTAATAAAAAAAAAATAATAATAATAATTGACTCAAGACAACTGAGCGCAACCCGCATTTTCACTGTCTCGATCAGCTTTTTATTGAATATACCGTATTTGAAAAAAACGCGATAGAGTGAAGCCGCGAAATTCGAAGCGTGAAGTGGCGAGGGATGACTGTTTAATGTTCATAACTACAGTATGTTTTCATTCATGTAGACTATCATTCAGATGGTTGCATTCAAATGAATCCTACTTAGTGGACCTTTAAAAAAGTACAATTATTAATGATGGATATTAAGGATGATCAGGTGGACTTTAAACTTACTTAAAAGTTGGTTTAATTTGGCTCTTATGGCTTCACGTGAGTGAAATGCAGAAAATGTATAAATGGCTTCCTAAATGTTTTGCCTCCATCGAGAGTAAATATTCTAGCCCCAAAACATGAGTTTCCATCATCCTGCTCACACATGCACAGACAGTTTAACACCCATTTCCTTTACTCTCTTCAGTGACCAACAAGAAGCCAACCGAAATCTCCATCACGAAAGTGAAGCAGTTCGAGGGCTCTTCCTCTTTTGTCCGAAGATCCCAGTGGAGTCTCGACCAGCTGCGGCAGGTGAACGGCATTGATCCTAACAGGGTGAGTCACATGGTCGTTGAGGGTGGCATTGGGCTTCTTCTCCATCCTTCTGCTCAGCTGTTTGAAACCTGTCAATCCCACAGGATTCACTAAGTGACAATACTTCCTGCATTGTTTTATCTTCCTGTTCTTTTCATACTTTTTATATTCCGCTCTCTGTCCCTGTCATGTCACAGGATTGCCCGGAGTTTGACCTGACATTTGAGAATGCATTTGACCAGTGGGTAGCCGGCTCAGCTGGGGACAAGTGCATGTTCGTGCAGGTCCTGCACAACACGTGCCAGCGCCACAGTGCAGAAAGAAAACCAGAGTTTGTCAACTGCCAATCCAAACTACTGGGAGGTGAGCTAGAGTAGCATGCCATCACGTTACTGTACATTCTAACAGATCTGCTGCATACCGTGTTCTTTCGTTGTATCAGACTGCTCCTTCTGATGATTTTTTTTTTTTATTAAAGAATTTGTTGTGTCCTGTGTTGTGAGCAGAATGTTTGTAGATTGCTAAAAGTTTTGAATTCCTTCTTTGACCCACAAATATTTTTCAGTGATTGACAGAATAGAGCCCTTTAGAGTTACATTCTCTGCAATACTTCGTACGTTTGCTTAAGAACAGAAAAGACTATAAAGACATACTAATGTTTTTGCAATTTTGTCCATCAGAAAAAGCAGTCTGATTGAAGTTAACCCAAATAATACACTGATAAGAATGTTAATGTGAAGATCTTGTTTGAAATTCATTATGTGTTTGTGACAGTCTAGGACCAGGGCGGCAGACACAGACACACGAGACCCGGGGTAAGGGGGCAGGAAAAAGTGCTATTTATTTAAGGGCTTGTGAGGGGAAGAAAAGAGGAGCTCTTCTGGTAGCGCAGGGTAGTCAAACTGATGGCCAGGCAGGTAGGGTTGGGTCCGGAGTTCGGGAGGCACAGAGGGTACCAGGTGGGGCTTTGTAAGGCTGTCTTCTTCGCCAGAGTCTGTTGGTGCAAGAAGCACATACGGTAGAATAGCGGTTAGCAGCCTGTCTTACCTCTGAGCCTAGCCCGAGCCCTTTCTCCTCTTCCTGGTGCCTCCAAGAGGGTAGGTTTGTTGTCCCCGCACCCCTGAGTGAGTGCCATCACTATCTGCCCTTAGGGCTACTAAACTGGTGCGGTCTCCTCTGCGCTTTAGGCTGGCGCTGCTCTTCCAGTACCCGTGGCATAGCGCGGCGAGGGGCACTTTCTAGGAGAGACGGTGGGGCTGCGGCTCCGTCGTCACGGCATTATTGTAGTACTGTTTGTTATTCCCCTGAGAGTCACACTGAAGTAAGCTGTTGGTTGATGACACCTTAAAATCCTTGTTCAGTATCTGCTTTCACTATAAACTCTAACAATGATGGCATAGATGTATATGCGTTTGAGGGGTTAACATAAATTGATGTTCACTGGGGTCCTCATCCCTTTAATGATTGTAATGTCTTAAGCGCAGCTGGACATTTAGCTTTATTTTTGCTTACCCACGGAAGCTCTGGTGTACTGAGGGGACTGGATTAGTGTGGATAGCAGTGTGAGGCAGGCCACCGGAGAGCAAGGACTCACAGCTGGACCAGACACGCGCCTGCTCCTACAACTTCAGCCCTGAGGAGACTGGAGAAAATCTGGACATTTATAGTTCTGTTAATGCTTTAGATTTCAGTGGGTCAGTACACTGTACTAAAAATAATGTGTACACGATTACATGGTAGAAAACAGAAGCTTGGCTTCAAGGCAGTAATAATAAAGGAAGAACCGTTCTGTCCCTTACAGTCTAAGTCTCACACCAGTGCAAAACAAATATCATGAAGCTGCTCAGGTGTGGGACAATAACTGTGGGGGGACACATCATCTAAAGCTTATTGAACCTAATGTGCCTGAAGTATTTGTCTAGATATTACCCCTTGGATGTTTTTAGATATGGCGCTTTCGAACATAATTGCTGCTCAGTTACATTGATATGACTTCAGTTCCAATTAACGCCCAGTCTGGATTATTACACAGCTTTCATTCTTGGCTGATATGCAGCACTCTGCCCGAAAGCTGGATATCAACATTGAACTGAGGGTGTCTGTTTCATAATTGTTTTGTTATTGTATCATTACGGTTCCAAGAAACATTCCTGGAATTATTTTAGGATTAGATTATTAGATAATATTAGAATTGTAGACTTCTTTATAAATGTTTGCTGAATACGGGACGGATGCATTCATGTCTCTCTGTTGCATAACATACAAATCTTACTCTCTTTTTTTTTTTAAATTCCTCTTAGACTTTTTGCTTAAATCTGACAATTTGGTAGATGCCATCTAAGGAGTGTTAAGGTGAAAGGTCAGAATGCATGTCTAGGTTAAAGCACTGACCTTTAGCACTTGCTTTATCATGAAATCACTCTGTTATAAGATAATTCGTTTGAATAATTTTCTCGGTTGTGGACATTACTGGTCAGTGGTAAAATATCTTTATTATTTGACCATTTCATTTGTTGACTACATAAGCTGTAGTTTTTTTTTCCAGGACACTGTGATTGTACAATATTACAGTACTTTACAGTTATTAACAGAAGTTAGTATTTCAGTGTCGGTTTTTGTCTTGCAGCACGTACATCCTTTTCCTATGATTAGAAACATGCTGCTTTTACATTTTATATTTGACTTTAAATCCTTACTCTAAGTAGAGAAAACACCACACTGCATGTTCAGTATGAAGTAATAGCTGTGTATTTTTTAAAGGTTTGTCACAGTGCAGGTTTTGATGCATTTTAAAAAGTAGTTAAAGGTACTTGTAAGAAGTACATGCAAAAAAAAAAAAAAGTACTTGTAAGCCATCTGCATCAAGCTGTTTTAAGCTTTCTCTTCATGTGTTGCCTTGCTTACCATTGGTCTTTACATTTCTTAAACAAATCTTTAGCATCCTTTGCTGTTACTGTATATTAGAGGAGAGACGGAAAATGCTGGGATGATTACATAATCGTCATCTGGAACTTTGGCTTATTGAATAAGCGTCCCTCTGGAGAGTGAGCTATAGATCTAGTTTATTATTGTTGGCTATTTTCTTTTGCCGACTGCAGCCTGAATATTCATGATAGAAAATTACTGATAGATAATGATCTAGTTTGGACTCGTTGTGGTACGCACAGCGAAGTACTTCTTTCGTAGTTGAAAACTTCGGGGCACAAAGTATATGTTGACCTTATATTTACTTGTTCCTGCATATGAAATCACAGAAAAATAGATGAAATGAGAACAAATGTATAGCAAGAGTTCGAGTTCTGCCACTAATCTCTATAATCATTTAACGTTGCTTAAAACATTTCTTTTTCTGGAAAACATTGATCTGGGATTCGTTTGAGAAGGCTGTACCTAACATAATTGTATTGTTTGGACCGCCAGTACTTTTTTTTAAATAACACATTGGGCCAAATTTGTCAAGTCGGTCATTTATTAATCTAAGATCTAAGCAAACTGTTACACATTCACATGAAAACCATGTTTCCTGGTGCGTGTATTCAATGAATATAACTGTAACGGGGATGTAAGCCTTTTTGTTGTAGGTCATTTTTTTGGTCAGCGTTTGATATAAACGAATTAAAAAGGAGGAGAAGGCAAAAAGAGCAATAGAATGGAATCCCTGTAATTTGGTAAATATGGCCCAAGTCAGACTAACTGGATTGAAAACGGAAGAGAGTTCACAAAGCTAACACTTGTGCATGAAATTAACGCAAACATATTCAAATAAAGCATCTGATCACCAAGCCATTTTTTTTTTGTTGTTTTCTGTAGCAGAAGATCAATCAGTAAATTCAGTCATTTACCGTTGCAAGATGTTTTTGAACAGAATGAGGAAGACAGTTATGTCAGACCCAGGTGTCCTACTTCAAGCAGGTAAGCAGCCAGAAAATCTGAGATTTGCCTTTGAATTTCAGTTGGACATCTGTACAGTAGTTGTTAGTTGGTTAGATGGTCTTGGTACGAATTCATCATTCCATCACTTTTGCTGACAGCACAGTGCTCTGTTTCAACAACGGAAGAGTCGGCTATCCAAATAGATCTGTTGCCGTATTTGGTCTAGTGTATCCGGGGTATGTCCCTGAACTAGAAGAGCATAATACTTTTCCAGAGACAAAACATAAAAGCCATGACAAATAGTAGAGACTATTGAACAATAGCCTCGAGGGGTCAGATTATTGTGTAGAATTATGATTTGCCTGAATTGAAAGAATTATCTGTGTAGATGCACAGGTTGTTTCCTGTTTGGCAGGCTGAAGATTGAGGTGAGTGCCGGGCTGTAGTCATACCTCTGCACAATGAACCTGCTTCTCAGCATGCTTCAGTCTGCTTAGCACTCACCATGCCAATATCTCTGAAACCCAAAAGCTGTTACCAGGTTGATTTCCAAATCACTCTGCTTAAAATTGTTGTATACCTGCTCAGAAATTCTTTTTTTTTTATTCTAAGTAATAGAACCATTCATGGATGCTCATCAGGAAACCCAGACTATTGCAGTTTGTTAAAGTGAAGCCCGTGTGCGAGATGTGCTACTGTATACCCGCATTACACTGACATCAAAGCTGTAGAAACAAATTTCTCTTGAAGTTTCCACCTACGGCAGAACCTTTTTCTGTGGGATGCATAGCAAAAAAAAGGTCAAATTATTCAGCTGGAGCAATCATAAGAAACATATTTTTGAGTGTGCACAATAGCAGTATTAGCATAGAAAATGTCAGATAAATCTCTCATTTCAAACACGCAGTGTTCATTTGGAGAGAATGCATATGAAATGAATTCATGCAGGGAGAAAGAAAGTACACTGTCAATTCTGTGGGTTTTTTTATTTTTATTTTCATCAGGACTTAACCCACTGGAGACTAAGACCCTTCCCCTTGATTGGACATATAAATTCATTTCAGATTTCAATATGTAGTCATTTTTCACCCCAAAATAATCCAAAATTCAGAAACCAGGTTGGAAAAAAAAGTACACCCTTCATACTTCCACTATCATTAAGAGGATAATTAGGATCCAGGTATTACTAATAAAATTCACAAGATTAATTAATCATCAAGGAGTGTGACTACCTCTATAAAAGAAGACCCTTTGGCATTTTGGTGTTCTGGAGCAATCTGGTGTGTGTCTACTGTACATCATGCCAAGAAAAAAAAGGGCATCAGACAGGATCTCAGATAAGCAATTGTTGCTGCTCATCAATCTGGAGAGTGTTCTAAGGTCATCTCCAAACAATTTGAAATTCCCCATTCCACAGTGAGGAGGATTGTTTACGAACAGAGAGCCTTTGAGATAGTTGTCCAGGCTTCCCAGGAGTGTGGAAGAATATGGAAGGAATACGGAAGCACAGCTGGTTCGCAAAATTGCATCTGAACAAACCAAAGTTCTCGAACAGTATCCTTTGGACTGATGAGACCATCGAGGAGGCACCAAACACAGCATATCACCACAAACACCTCGTACTAACTGTAATCATGGAGGTGGAGGGGTGTTGATTTGGGCTTGTCTTGCAGCCACAAGACCTGGGAAACCTGCTGTCATTGAGACAACAGTGAACTCCGTCGGAATATTTATACCAGAATGTTCTTGAGACCATTATGAGGTAGTCTGTAGTCAGTTAAAGCTGGGGTGAAATTGGGTCATGCAACAGGACGGCGATCCCAAGCACACCAGCAATTTGAATCTGAATGGCTAAAGAAGACAGAATTAAGCTGTAGGAATGACCAGGTCAATGTCCAGACCTCAACCCAATTGAGATGCAGTGGTGGGATCTTAAAACAGCTGGGCATAAACGAATGCCATCAAACGAAATTAATGAACTGAAGCAATGTTGTAAAGAAAAATGGACTGTTCTAAAGAAGAGAGACTGATAAACCCCTACAGGAAAGCATGTATTTCAAGTTTCAAAGGTGGTTCTGCATGTTACTGAATGACTACATATTCAAATCTGTTTGTTTTTTGTTTATAAAAGTTGGTGAGGAGTAGGGGTAGTGACAAAGTTTAATCTAATCTAATCTAATTTTGTACTAGATAGATCAACCTTTGCTAAACTAGGCTAAATCACACCTTTTTTTTTTTTTTTTTTTTTTTTTAGAACGTACCAGTAGTTCATTTGAGTTCAAGTTGACTTCGTATGAGGGCGATGCTGAAACTTCTCATTTTGTTACAATACGGTGAAGTCGTCTCTGTTTCTCCACACCCGTCTCCTCCTGCTTTAGGTTGTCAGGTGTTCTTTCTGCAGTTAAGACACACAAGTTTTTTGTGAATGATTTATATGCAAGACTTTTTTTTTTTTTTTTTTGATGTGCAGAGCAATCTGCCAGCCTGTCTGTGCATTTGGTTTAAATGTCAGGTCGCATTTTTATAAACGACGAGTCAGTGAATAGACGTTTTTGTGTTGGAACACCACCTCACATCTCTGGTCAAATGAAAGCTTTGTATTTTCAGCTGTCTGAAACATCCCGTCTGCTGCCTCCTGACACTCACATTGTTCTCTGAACTAATCTGAAGCTGCTTTTTGTTTCCCAAGTTCTCACGTGCCTGGGTTCTGTTTCTGTAAAGAAAGGGGCTTTTTTTTGTAGTGTTTGGTCAAGCAACAGTGTCTCTACAAACAACACACCGCCCTTACACTTTAAGGCGCTGGATATATGGCTCTGAAGTGAAGGCATGTTGAGGACCATCTCCTCCCTTTGTTAATGTAACAGCAGTGGCAGTCTGGAAGCAGCCCAAATTATATAGCTTGTCAGTGGGAACATCTGCAGGGCTGGGCTTGTCAGAGGAAAAGCTCGGTCTCTCCCCTGAACATTACGGCTCGGTTGATATGGTGCAGAGACATCCTCCGGTTTCCATTATCAGCTCATTCTCTGAAACGAGAGGACGTGAGGAAGGAGCTAAAGAACTAAGAACAAAATACCATCTTCCATGGCACAGAGCCCAGTTTTACCTTGTTACTGAATATTTACAGTGAAATGAAATGTCAGAATATTTTGAGGAGGGTGAAATATTTTAGATCATTCTGGGACCAATAACATGCTCATGGTTAAAAAAAACAACAAAAAAACCAGACTTTGACCTCAGTTGAGATTCAGCCTTCAACACAGTATGTTTTAAACATTTAAATATGAATTTTTATGCTTCTGCTTCTACCTGCTAAATAAATAACGAGCAAGACAGTTTCTACCTGCTGCAGCTTTTTTGGAGCCAAGCAGGAGTCGTGTGATCTCGCTTTCTATCCCTTACGTTATCCTACTGCTTTGTGTGTTTGTCTGTCTCTGTGTGCACAGGGAACAGTATCCTGCACTCTGCAGCTGACAGTGTGAGTAGCGCGGTGCAGAAGGCCAGTCAGGCACTGAATGAGCGTGGAGAGAGACTGGGCCGTGTGGAGGAGAAAACCGGCGACATGATGAATAGTGCTCAGCAGTTCGCTGATACTGCACATAAGGTATGACGCTTGCACTCTTCCACTAAGTTAAGAGTGAGATATTACCGTCATCTGGCATCCTCATAAAAGTAAGGTCACGACTAAGCTCCAGCTAGTCCACTTTTAATGAGCACAAATTCATACAAAAGACATAAATATTCTCCATTCACCCTGCTAATTAAAGCTCCTATTTTCAGGGTTACTTTAACCTCTTTAACCTCTTATGTTCCAAGATATTTTATTATTTTTTTTTCATGAGGGTGTGTCATTTTCTTATTCCACATCGTCGCACTAAAGGGCTGTTTGCTTTAAAAGCCCTCCCATGTCACACATCTTTCTCACTCAAGCGTACCCATCCATTCTAATTACATACCAGTGAAAGCGTATTAGTTTAATTTGGTTTTGCAGGTCTAACGGGATTAAACGTTCTCCCGCTAACGTTGTCAATGCATGTTTCATCTGTTTTAACAAATGACATTATGTCACTCCCTTGGGCCAAGAAATAATCTCTAGTCTCTACCTGCTTTTCTGCTATTAAAAGACATGCTTGAAGAACTGACTCTCGTGTCAACATGGGAGCCTAAGATTTCATTTAGAAATCTGTTCACGTCCAGGTTTTATAACAAAAGAGCACATAAATGAAATGGATGTCGGTGTATTAGTGGCGTAAATGAAGAGTGTACGTTTTAGTGCACCTAATGTTCGTCCGTACGAATCCTGTCAAGTGAAGTTGAAGGGCAGGGAGTGAGAGGGAGATTGCTTTTTGCCATAAAATAAGAAGGCCTATAAAACCATACCATTGCTGCCATAAATTTTCCTTTGGGTGCCTCTACTCTAGGTGCCATTTTTTTTTTCTTTGCAAATATTTGAGTCAATTTGGTTGCAATTTCGTTGGAAGAGACAAGTGAAAAAGCCAAGCATCATATGTGATTTAAATGAAGTGAATTAATTTGGGTTCCTTTGGTGCAAGTAGATTTAATTGGATTCTTTTTTTTTTTTTTTTTTTTTTTTAGTTGTTGTAGTTCATGAAATCGCTAAAACAAAATCATCATGAGTCATATTAGTCCAGTGAATGTCCTGTTTAATAATGAGATTGTGCCCTTTACAATTATGAGTTATTTCCACATCAGGCTTGTCCTCTTGAGTCCTGTCTAGTTGGATGCAGTTATTGATAAGGTCCATGTGTGCCTGTACTGTATGTATGTATGTATATATATGTGTGTGTGTGTGTGTGTGTGTGTGTGTGTGTGGCTCTGCTGCCCCCTGATTGTTCATTGTGTGCATGGCAGCTCATCTGGCTCATTGAGAGTGCAGTCCGTCCAGCTGTGAATGAGATTGGTGCTTGTGCCCTTTCTGTAATGAGCTTCCCACTGAGCCTGTTAGAGCTCTCATTAATGAGATTAATGAACTCATAGATGAACGTGGCACAGTAGAAATGCAGGTCTCGGAGAAAGTGGAAAGTTCTGTATGTAAAAAAAAAAACTAGACCACCAGAACACTGAAAAGCCAAATGAACAATGTTTATGTGCCATTAGTGTTATTGACAGTGTGTTTCCTGTTGGAGAGCTCTGCCCTGTCCTGATGGACGGTTTGTGATCCCTTGGCAATTAAAAGTAATTCAGTTTGAGTTTGCGTGGGTAGGGAACTCTCTGCTCCGTCTTCATCACTCACAGATATCTCCTGCAGCCTGATTTTCTGAGTGATATATTAATCCTCTCTCTCTCTCTCTCTCTCTCTCTCTCTCTCTCTCTCTCTCTCTCTCTCTCTCTCCCCCCCCCATTCCCCACCTATACCTCTCTCTCTGTCTCTATTACAGCTGGCCATGAAGCACAAATGTTAAACTGTGCCAAATCACAGAGGGTTCTGCCAACAACGCCCAGACATACATAGGGTGGACGGATTTTAGATATTTTTCTTTAACAGAAAATATTTAACACTAGTATTATGAATTATTGCTGTTTTTATTATTTCTATTATTATTATTATTATTATTATTATTATTATTATTATTTGTTGTTGTTGTTTTTTTTTTCTCAATCTCCCTGGTGTTTCCAGAAGAGGAGCTCAAGCTAGGGTATAAGATGTCTGGCCCACTGACTACAGATGAGGAAAAAGCAGCCTTGGTGTGTTTTACCTTTTCAGAAGCCTCTCTTCTGGTTCCTTTCACAGAGGGAGAGGGGTGCAGAGATTACTGGGGTCCTGAATGCAGGATTATCTTACAGAAAGAAACGAGGCACGGTGTTACGTTTAGGGCCAGTTAAACTGGATGTACAGAAGACGAACCATTTATTAGCAATTGCCTTCTTCACAATTGCAACCGACTTATTTATCTCTGAACCTGTAATGCATTTCATATCATCCCTGAGAGACGGCTTGCAGATTCTTGGGGAGGACTGAAAGGCATAAGGTAACTGTTCCTTTAGCCGAACTTTTTTTTTTTTTTAATATATGCTGTGCTAAAGGAACAATAACAGACAAATCAATTGTTTGCATTCGTAAAATGTTCAGATTTTTGGCCAGAAATTTCATAGATTTCAACCATGAAACGAGAAAATAAAGTAATAGAATTACAGGATTCGCTATCAAGCCTAAATAAACTCTTAGTGATGTATGTTGTTGCATATCTAAACTTACTTCTAAATGAACCTTGTGGGCAAATCTCTGAAGCGCTGCGCTATATATGGCTTTTGTTTTGGTTTAGACAAAGTTATTCAGGTAGACGCCATTCAAGTTAACTAACCTGGAGTTGATCACTGAGTCAAAAGTATAATAGGTTCACGTTCCAGTTTAAGTTTTATGAAGGGGAATTCATTGTTTAATAAAAAATGGTAGGTAAGAAATGCTCATATGGGCCTATTGAGATCACTTGATTATGAGAAATACATAGTGACCCTTGGCATTTCACGCCACTGTTGCCATTGATGATATTCCTCTTTAGAACACTTGTAACATATGACGTAGAGACAGTATCAGTTAGTTTAGTTCAGCAGTAAGTTGTGTTACATACTAATCAGTGTACTGCAAGAACCAATGAGCTTCTAATGGTGTAAGTGACTTTCTTTATCCTGTAACCGTCTGTGATGTCACATGATTTGCTTATATGAGTGGATTGAGGTTAACAATTGATTATTTCATGCTATACTACATCATTACAAGTTGCAAATTAAAATAGGTGTTTTTTTAAAGAATTGGTATAATATGTTTGTGCACCACAGAGCACCTCAAACTGTTTTATTGGTAGCAATATTTTGTGGCTTTCAAATAGTACTTAGTAACTGTAGCTGTTTATATAATCGCAGATTTTTACTACAGACAGCAGCTTACTGAGTCCGAGGTGCTTGTTTAACTCCTGTGGGTTTTTTTGTTATTTCTTTTAATTTTTTAAAAAACAATTTTAGTTCAGCATGATGCTCTGAAATCTTTATCATCGCCCTTGAACAGAAATCTTGAAAACAACACAGTGGTCATTATTCAAGGAAAAACATAAACAGTTTTGAACTGATATGTAATATTAACAGGCCATCATTTCCAACTGCACGATTATTCATATTTCCTTAAATATTATCAGTGTTTTGCACAATTCATTCCCAGGCACACACTTTTACAGGTTCGTACTGCATACTTATCGTAAATGCTAGAAGTACTTCGTTTTTAAGCCCTGTGAATGTACAGTTCATTGTTCTGATTCGCATTATCATTATTATCGAAAATATAATGACTAGTAGATTTGAGGTTAATGTTAGATACACATGTTGGTTTTACTGGTCATGTACAGCAGAGTTCTCCAGCTCCAGCACTGTAGGATGAGAATTGTGAAGATGCCTCCTCAGCCCTGGGTTCAATACTGAAATGCAGATCAACTTTTGAAGACTTTATATAGAGAGGTCAAATTGACTATCAAACACCTTTACAGGTGAAATAAAGGAAGATATTTTATTCAATTCTATATTTGCGTTACATTCCTTAAGTGCTCAGACATGTTTTGGTACCTATTCAGCACAGCCTTTTGATTTAGCCCCAAAAGTAGTGCCTTTGTCAGGTGTATATA
>JAOVYU010000002.1:17255879-17269790 GCA_025674565.1 Synodontis membranacea
CACACACACACACACACACACACACACACACACACACACACACACACACACCTATCTAATCTAATTCAGAAAGATATTTAGACAAATGCTGAGCAACTCAGTCAGGAAGAAACAGATTCACACCTATATTGGTATAAAAGCTAAAGAGAGACAGTTTGTTCTTCTGTTTCCTTAAAGACAAGTTCATGTTCCCATTCAACAGAGACAGACTTATTTGTGAGTTTGGGATTACTTTGCTGGGCTGGCCGAAGAAGGGGTTGTTGGCACACCGCTGGTTGATGACGTCTCGGATTAAGTGCTTCTGGCCGTTGTATGTAGTGAGGATGCTGATGCGCTCTGCTGGGTATCCCAACAGCCGCATGTACATGTACAGAGCCACAGAGTATTCTGCCTCAGCAAGGTTCTACACACAGGAAAGAATAAACACAATACACATAATGAAAAAAAAAAATGACAAACCGCATGAAAAATATGCAGAGATTTAGACATGATTTACAGACATCAGGCAACAGGCACTGTGGCCTGTGTTAATATGACAATCATCCAGAAACACTAAGCGATCATTTTTTTAAAAACACTTTCTGTCTTTATAAATAGCACAGACAACAAACAAAACACAAGTTGCTTACAATGCGGTATTATAATAAAATTCCAGTAAGACCGGAATATACCACAAATTCCTGACTGTAGCGTCATCAAGGCCCAATCAGGTTCATGCACGCCACGTTCTGATGTGCCAATACTTTTTGACAGACAAAAAAGGTCCATTCAGTCCTAGAAGCTGATCACGATTTTACGTATAAAGCCTGTTACATGTGTGCCCTTGACAAAGCTTAATGGGCAGAAAGTCTACAAGCTGTTGTATAACAGAGCTGTCTCTCTCACGGCTTTGGTTTTCGCACTGCATGCAAGTGCAAGGTGATGGAGAGCTGAAAAGATCACCTAGCACCTATAAGCTCTGGGCAATGAACTGCAGATAATCACAGATAGTGTGACTTTAGACTCTTAACCTGCAAAATAATTACAGATTATGATCTGTTTCTTGATTATTTGCTGTTTACTGCAAATTCTGGTTGACGTGCCGTCAATATGTCGAATCCACAGCAGCATGAACAGGTTATATATAAATGTGTTTTTTTGTTGTTTTTTTTAACCACTGCAGAAGAGAATAAATAAATAAACCCATAAACTGTTTTATCTAGTTTCTCATTTATTAGACTACCCGTAAACTGTACAGTTTGAGACGCCTTGTACTGGAGTACACAACCTGATGAACAGATTTTTGCAGATCTCTCAAAAGTCATGTAATAAACCTTAAAAAAAGATGCATTTTAACAGTGTGGAAGTGAATGAAACAATATTATGTTTTTTCAAGGTTAAAACAACAACAACTAAAAACACGGAATCATCATGACCTTATTACACTTTTCATTAAATTCATTGAGGTTACTCAAAAACCACCACTTGAATCAAGAGCAAAAATATGCACTTATGAGGGTAAGCACAATCAGAAATCATATATTTAGAGTGTGTGTGTGTGTGTGTGTGTGTGTGTGTTGCATGCTGCATGTGAGTGAGTGTGAAAATGAAGGATGGAGCTTTTTAAAGCTCAATGGCCTGCTGCTGATCTGTGCATTGAAATGGAACTATGCGTTTCCCATCGACAAAGAAAAGAGTGACAAGCAAGTCTCATTGGTGGGGAATTTCACTCGTTCTTTCTCCCAGAACGATCTGGCTTTTCAATAGTGAACAGCTGCTAACAATGCAACAATCCTCATAATGCGGAACATCTGAATAAGGCGAGCTGTGACACTATTTGTGGAAGGCTGAAATACTTCATTAAAAATAGATTCAACAAAGGAGCACAGAGTAGCTATTAAAACATCAGACAATGGGAAGCAAATAGGTTATGGAGTCTTGCCACAGCCTCTCTTCAACCCCAAAAGCCAACTCCCAAACACCAATGTATCCATTATAAATGTGTTCCGATAACAAATACGTTGTGGATGTAAGTGTAGATAGTAATCCACACTCTCATTGCCCTAAAGTGACACATTGTGGCTTACACAGATATTCTTTGACCCAGATGATGAGGAGTTAAAATTCTCAGAAATACCATCTTTCATTGATTGCATCAAGTCTTCAACGTTGTGCCTCTGTCCACAAAGGTCACACAATGTTTCCTGTAAGCCACCGAATAACATACCCACTTTTCTACCTTACAACAAAATCTTCAGGGACTGCTGGGGTCAAGATATCTCTATCTAAGCACCAACATTTAGTCTCTGTGCACAAGCACAACTGTTTCTCACAGCGTATTCACCTTCAGAGTATTGGCAAGCCCTTAAGTGCAAAGAATCGCACTATGCACTCAAAGACAAAATCACTTGTGTTTTTATACAAATGTGAGCTAATATTGCTGCAACTGAAGAGGCCCCAGTTTCCATGGCAACAGCATGGTTTCAAACCAAAGGCTCAGTGTGAGTGCAGTTTGAGGACCGATGCGTCACTGAGAGAGAATCTTATAATGCAAGCTAATTTTTTGGCATCATCTACGCCCTAAAGTATTCAGTAGACAAGAATCAAAGTGATGGCAAACCAACAACGTGATCTGATCCACAAACCACATACAGTAAACAGTGGCTACGCACAACCCTGAATAATAGGCCCGACCTTATTAACTTTAACCTTTAACACCCCTTTAACTGAGCAGACTCGCCAATTAGCTGGCCACGCCACAGAAAAATCAATATTTCACATTAGTCTTGCTTAAATGAAGTCATAAGCCTTGTTTAAAATGTGACATTTACAAGCATACGAGTCTCATACTGCATCCAACGTGCTGAATCTAGAGCCACTGAGGGTGAGTGAGATGGCACATTAGTGTAAAAGTACTTTGACTAATGAGGCGTAACCAATGTACGTTAGAATAACGACTGGCTTGTTGGCTGAAGC
Source organism: Synodontis membranacea (assembly GCA_025674565.1). Lineage (NCBI taxonomy): Eukaryota > Metazoa > Chordata > Actinopteri > Siluriformes > Mochokidae > Synodontis > Synodontis membranacea. The sequence goes on from JAOVYU010000002.1 coordinate 17,258,835, forward strand.
TGCTGTGGCCAGAGTTCCATGGAGGCCTGATGGACGTTTGTTCAGCTGCTGCAGGGACTGACTATGCAAACAGAAGCTTCTTTATTGCTCCTCAAGTGATCCCTTCCTGATTTTACAGCTGTTTGAATTTGTGTGCACAATATTTGGAACAAAAAATAACTCTCAAAATGCCTGAGAACAATAGACTAAAAACTTGTATGATCGCTTTTGATTTGAAAACACAACTTTGAACTTTCATCAAGGACACAGACATACAAAAAATAATAAATAAAATTTGAAAAAAAAAAAAAAAAAAAAAAAAAAAGGAAAGAAGCAAGTCTGGTTCTGTTCTCATGGGAACCATTTAACTCACAGCCAAAGCAGCCTTCAGAGGTCTGTTATCTAGGTATTGATTAATCATAATTAAACATAATCCAACAATAAACAATGTGTATGTGCTCCATAGACGTCATATATTAATAGAAATCATCGGGAAATCATTGTGGCTGCATCGGAACACTCAGCATGTACCAACGTCGGTTAATTACCTGCTACCCGACCTACGTACTATGCGTATGTAATCATTATTTAATGGCAGAAATCTCCAGAGACACTTCTTGGATGCTGCAACAACTGACTTTGCTTTGGGCCACCATTCCTACAAGGGGAATACTTCTTCTCCGGTTGTTCGAAGGCTCCGGCTGATTTACAGGATAGCATAGTATAGGATACTATGGATGTAGTACTTAGATCATCCGGGTACTGTTCCACTACTATTAAATGCCTGTTGGGTATTCGGACACCCTACATACTATGACATACTGCTTTTTGCATACTATAAGAATGGATATAGAAGACGCTACTGACCTGGTAGAAGTAAGGAGTGGGTTCAGACTCTCCGATGCCGTTGAAATCCTCCACATTGATGAGCTGGAAGTCGTAGGCCAAACCTGGGTTGGGGGACTGAAACTCTGTCTGACACTGAACATGAGGCAGGTTTCCAAGCTGCTTATAGCGCCAGTTATACAGATTACACAGACTGCAATACACATACAAAGGGGTTTCATGAGTAACAGACAACACAAATTATGACAAACACATACATCTGCACTAAAGGACAGATATATAGTTTCATACAAATATACAGTTTTATTTTTATTATTTTCCTACCACATTTATTTAATCTACTGTTATATAGTTCTTAAACCTACTTTACTGTCTTGTTTTATTTGAACTACTCCTGTAATACTACAATTTCCCTCTGGGGATTAATAAGGTACTCTATCTATCCATCTATCTATCATCTATCTAACAAATGGTCTTTGTGCTGGTTAAAAGGGGCAGACCTGGCACGAGCTCGGCCCTGAGCGTCCAGGTCCACTGTGGGCACGCCTAATCGCACAAAGCGTGTGAACAGAGATTGCTCCATGTTGGAGTATTTCTGGAAAGCCATGTTCTTAATGACAGGAGGAAGCTGGTGATGATCACCAATCATGATCCAGCGCTTCAGCCGACTGTAGCCATCCTCAGGATTCTGGTGCAAAAATAAAAAACAGGAACATTTGCCCACTAAATCCTGAAAACATTTGTCCTGCATGATACCACATTTACAGTTATTATGCTTATAGTCATACGATCCCATTAAATGAAATGCTTTAACACCGGGTTATGGCGACAGTTCTTAAGTTTCTGTGCAGTAGATTTGTGACCCTTCTCCAATGCGCCTGAAACCTGCTTAAATAATTAACAGATATTACAGACAAATAAATCTGGAAATCTACACTCAATGAAGTTAAGAACCATCCTTAAATAACTGCTTTACTACACCAGCCCTTTTCACTAGCTATTTTACTTTAGTGTGTAACATTAAACCAAATGTTGTGGTCTCAGGAGCATTCAGTCAGTACAAGGACAGGTGGCAGGGTGGAGAGTGGAGTCCTGTAGTGACAACACTGAGCAGTGTGGGTGAGTGATAATACATTCATACATGCTGTTTTCCAACAAACAAAGCCCCCTCCAAGACTAGCCACATGCTCCAGCCACACACCCAAAATCAACACGCTTACTGAGCAGCAACGATGTTACCGTCTGACTCACATTTCAAACCCCCGTCAATGGCACATCTGTGTTTACTCACTGCTGTGGGCTGATTTAGTAACCTTAAAATAAACTGGCTGAGCCCTTTGCAGCACATGCAAGAATGGAGTACAGAGGTCTGTTCTTATTGGGATTACAGCAGTAATAAAGGACGTGGCAGAGCAGAAGCTCTTAATTGGGAGTTACACTCAAGGGTCAAGCATATCCAATCAGTGACTGAGAGGGAAAATTAGCAGAGGGCACATTCATCAAGAGAGAAGTTAGCACTGCCGTGCAAGAGATGCAACAGGAAATCAGATTTACAGCTATTCCTAGTTAAGGCTAACAGGATTCTCCATCCCTGCCTGGCTGTGAAAGGTTGATGGTTGAACATGAGATAAGGTTGTACCTGCAGCAGGAGGGGAATGAAAGTTTCAATCTCCAGGATCTGAGCTGCTTCTTCCATCAGGATGTTATCATACTGGAAATAAGGAACATCAAACTTGGTACTTGGTACAGAAAGCCAAATTTTCCTCACTCAAAAGCAGTCTATCTGAGATCTTGTGTATCAAAAATTGTTCATTTCAAGTGTTGATATTTTAACTTCTGTGGCGCATATATATATATATATATATATGTGTGTGTGTGTGTGTATCATTAATTTTCATTAGATTTTTCCATGGTATAAAACAATGGTATAGACCGGCAAGAGCTTTGCTTGTGTTATATGAAAATAAATAAATAAAGAGCAAAACTGTGACCAGGGATTATGTAGGAAAAAAAACCAAAAAAACAAAACAGACGATTTTCTTTCTTTGGGGAATCTGAACAGTATATATAAAAGCTTCAATCCCACTGAAAATGTGGCAAATTTTCCACAGTAGAATTGTGGAAACCACTTGAACGTAAAAACACCCACTTCCCCAGAAAACATACATCAATCTCAATATAAGATTGATACGTCTGAAGTCGACATGGTGAAGGAGACATCTAATCTATGTATAATTTCATAATTATCGAAGCGTAACCGGGATCAGTGTTTTCGTCCTGTTTGAAGATTTACCTTGAAGCCGAGCTCCACGAGGTCGTGGCGTTTGAGAGCAGCGTGCGTGCAAGTCATGGCAATGATTTTAGCCTCTTTCACCAGCAGGTATTTTGATCTGTCCAGTCCACTGCGCAGCAACTCGAAGGCCCTGAACTCCTGCACAAAAAACCCCCACAAGACAGTCAGTCATAAAGATTCTCACATCTACATGAAGATAAAGAATGAGTCTGAGATATCAATAACACGTCAATCTTCTGCTGTCTGTCATAGGTAAGTACCGGCTGTTGGACAACGTTTACATGATTTAACTGGGTCCAAAAGGATTTTGGCTTGCAGCTGATTTTTATGATTAGTAATACTGAGCTGCTATCACCGACACAAGTAAATGAGCAAACCCATGGACTACAGTTGGATGCTACACAAGCAGCTGTGACGGAGACCACTGGATCATAGATGACTGATGGGTTACTAATGTAAGTTTAATATAAAGCTAATAAAATCATGCAACATTAACAAGGATATTTTTAACCCTGGCCCATCACTACAGGACAAACAACAGTCGAGCTGCTTCCTGCGCCGAGAATGGAACGTTAGAAACACAATGAGACGCGCACCGGACCAGCCATGCTGCAGCACGTTTTTGAAAAACAAGATCCAGGCATCAGTTACAACCATGTCTCATTGTTAGCAGCCGCCTTATCAAAGAGAGAGAGAGAGAAAGAGAGAGAGAGAGAGAGAGAGAGAGAGAGAGAGAACGTAACTGGTTCATCTTATTCTTCTTTGATAGAACGGCACACCTAGAAGGAAAAATAAGCCTCTCACAAAGAAAGCATGTCAGTGCAGTGATCTGGTATGAGCTCTGGGAAATGAACACATGCAGAGGCAGAGATATTACTTCAAACCAATAAATCGGTTATTGCTTTTTTTGAGGCCAGTGTTCCCATAAGAGGGTAATGCTGTTGTTATCTCTGTATAAAATTAGGCCTGTCCCTGATGGCTGGGATTGCAAGAGAACAATATTTGAAAAGGGATACACAGGGGGGCCCAATGCCACTCATCTGGAGACAAGAAGGCTGGGCAACATATCAGTGGTTATCACACAGAAGGCAGAGTGAAAGCCATGACGGTGTGCTGGAGGGCATGTTAAACCAAAATATCCTAATACGTGCCTTAAATTCTCAATGGCCCTGTTTATTGTTAACTGACTAGATTCACTAAGAAAGAACATGCAAGTTATCCAAGTCTAGTCCACACCAACATGGGTATTTTCAATTTCACACTAGTCTTTTCAGTCCGTTTCTCAAAAGTGTCCCCATTTACAATGAATTTTACTTATTCTGGTATTAATCGTTCAAAAAATAATTTTTACTTCCTCGTGTTTATGCAACGAGTTGTCCAAAAAGACCCATTTTTAACTGTCGTATCCAGCTGACTTTGTAGACACTTGCAGTCACACTGAGCTAAGTGCACAACTCCCCCACACACACTTACTTCCAGTTGGGTGAAGATCTTGCGGATGTGGCGGTAGCAGCCTTCTGCAATGTCCATGTCCTCCTGGTAGCTCTGTCCCTTAAAGACAGGCTGGGGTGCATTTGAGAAGTACTTATGGAAAGGGAAGTGTGTAGCCACGTCCTGGACGCTCACCTCCCGGCCCGGTTTGGGCCTGACCTTGCTTGTGTATTCCTCCCAACGTGAAATAATCTGCAGGGAAGAGAGAGAGTGTGTGTGTTTGTTTGTGTGCTATATCACTGCCTGTGGCTTTCACGTGTACTATGTCACTGCTAAACAAGCAGAGCTCACCCAAAGATCCACATGATACCCAGCTTGATTAGTAGCATGCATGTGTGACTGCATGCTTTAGTACCGTTTAGCTCAAAGTATCAGTGTTACTGATATGAGTACATGTATCTCATAACAGCTGGTCTAAGCATTGAGAAGTTGAAGGAAAATACAGATTCAGTGAAAATGGAGGAGGAAAGGATCAAAAATAAATAAGTAAATTAAAGGTCTGTTTAAAGGACACAAGCATGCTGACACTGACTTCTTGGAATTAGATGTCTGAAACCTGATCAGACATAGCGACTGGGTTCTACGGAGAGTGGCAGACGGTATTATTTGATGCTTTCAAAATTGCATCCCTGTTTGTGCAGCACGCCCTCCCCCTCTAAATCTGCTTTCTTCTGTATTTGTCCATGTTAAGTCTGATTCTCACCAGAGTGTCTATATGACTGCTTGCTGACTGTGTTTCTGCCCAATGCAGACTAACTATTTTGGGCTGTGCTGCTGATTCAAACTGAAATAAAGGCTCATCTCATCTGGTATTTTCTGCTCATCTTAGTGCATGGAGCCCAATTAAACAGGCAGTAAAGCATATTTACTGACATATATATATATATATTTTTTTTTTTTTTGAGTGGGCATCGAGCTGTGGGAATGTCAGGGCCTTCTGAGGTGAATGTACCTGATAAAGGTAAAAATGGCCAGCTGTCTCACAGGTGTAGGACACGTCGCCTGGGACGCCGAGACTCTTCTGCAAGCGAGCCACCTCTTCGAGCAGCTCCAGCCTTCGAGCCAGCACATAGTTCACTCTTCCATATCTGAGGTGGAAAACAGCATGCCATTATAGTGGATACAAGTGAACAAATAGTAGCAATGAAACCGAAGCTACCTACCAACTCACCAATCATCAGCAATAAGAACATGCGAAACACAATGAGCTCAAACAAATGCCAGGAATGATCTCAGGAGGTTTCCTGTGCACTCACAACAAATGCAGTCCAGACACCTAACGTGCTAGTGTTTTTGTTAGGGGCCGCTGATGCTGTGTTGTGGCTAAGAGCGAATGCCGATGGCTTGCAGCATAATAAAACTAAAGCGTATGGATGTTTATTAATCGGTCAGCCTTCTCAGTATAGCTCATGGCATGACGCACATCAGAGCTCACCAGAAAAACACTCAGTCTATCAGACAATTCATTAAAAGTCAATCAGGAAAGTAATCATCAAGAGTTTAATGCTGAATTCTAAAGCTTGAAACATCTGTAACGTTAAAATTAATTTGGTCTAAGCAAGTACAAAAGAGACAGGCATTATTGTAAATGGGGAAGAGTGGTTTGTAAAGTTAACGCAAGGCAACTAAATCTCTGTTCAAAAACATGACGATTACTAGATGGCACCAGGACAAGTCATCATGTGAATGCAATGTAGCTATTAATAGAGTGCGCTAAGCTTCTGACTGCATGGGTTAGTTAATGTTTCATCCATGCATAATTAAATGAAAAGTGGAGACGTCGGATCACGAATTTCACTTCCTGTAATTAAGTGAACTGTACTTTGGGAAAAGGGCTAATCTTTTTTTTTTTAATGGTAATAACATGAAGCATGTTTTTGCCATAAGTCTCCATCATTGCATTTACAAGGGCATGTCATTTTGAGATCTGTACTGTTGATTAAATTCCTTGCCTTCGCTTTGCTCTTGCCACTGCATCAGTAACTCGGTGGAATTTGAATTTTGTTATCATTTGTCTTCTGTGTCTGTCTGGCTCTCGTGCGATCTGCATAATGCAATCGTGCCCATCCAGAGCAGACGCAGTCATATCCATCATCACTGATCTTGCACCAACAGGCCACTCTGCTTTCAATTACAAAAGCAATATCCAAGTTTCACCCTTACTTCAGTGGGTAGTCACACCTGGATAATGTAGACAAATGCCTAAGTGAGCATAAACCCTGTCCTGTGCTCCCTTGACTCTTATTCCCAATACACTCATACTCAAACCCCCTTTCACATGAGCAGTACTGTCGGACTCTAACGTACTGTATATGACTGTAGAAGAGCACTAATTTAAAAATCCACTGTCTGTATTTCTCACAAGCAGACAAGTTTCCTTTTGAGTCCTCTCGAGGTTTCTTCCTCATGTTGTAGAGGAGGAAGGCAGGTTTTCTTGCTGACATCACTGCTGGCTTCATTAGGGATCTAAATCTATTTCTGGTTTGTAAACCTGGTTTATGACATTGTCTAATCAGCAGGTATCCTCTGATACACTATGACAGTTTTTTTTTTTTAATTTCAAGTGCATTCTGTGAACTCCAGAAATAATGGAAAAATAAGTCAGACAATGAAAAGTATATGATACACAATATATATGATGGTCTAACTCATAATACCCCCACAAAATCTAACTTTGAATATTGTGCAAGAACCAGCAACAAATATTCATCAACGCCACGAACTATACTTGGATCATTCTCGAAATATCTACATTAGGATCTGATCCCCTTAGCAGGTCTGGACCAAACCAGAAAGCTTTTTTTTTCTTTGTTTAAACATGACTGTTAATACTTTGTGCTCACATCCACCCACACAGAATTAGATATGCCAATGCTGTCACACTGAACAAGGGCTGAGTCGTTATTCAAATGAATAAGTTATTCAAATGAATGACAGCAGGAGTCTGGGTTGTGTAAAACAGCACAGACCACACTCGGGGCATTAATTAGTAGCTCTAATTACGACATCAAACACTCCATAAAGGACTGCTGCCTTCATCAAGAGAGCAAGAATGAAGACAAACATGGTGCTGGGGGAACAAGGTGGCACTGAGTGGTCTCTAAGTTTATAAGCTTTGATCTGTTGTGTGGCCAGCTAGGGTCCAATATCCTGCTTTCCTATCTCACCTGCTGAAATCCTTCTCAGTCTCCAGCTCCTCCTCTCCATGACCCAGACGCAGGAGGTGCCGCTCGTCGATATCCAGGGCCATGATCTTCTCGAACAGTTGGTTCAGCGCCTGGATGGGAGGAAAAAAAAAAAACAAAAACAAAACACAAATACACACGGAAGCTGGATTTAGTATGGTGAAATTTCAGTGAAAATTATTTGGTATAATTCAGTGAACCGCCCCAAGTGCAAATAATACAAATATTTCAACAGTAAGTGTACATTAACCCACGACTATTAGCAGTGATTGGACAAAATTAAATATGGATAACTACAGGGTTTGCTCGAACATATATATATTTTTTTTATGAATGACAGACCCAAACATACAGCCTCAGATATATCAATATTCCAAGTTCAGACGGGCATTTCGGGCCATAGAATGATCATTTTTCTACAGCTGCCGTTTCAGATCCAATCATGTGGTGATTATAACTAAGGCATGCTAAGCCACCGGATGCGGAGGCAGAGCTTTACCTGATTGGAGTGAGTCACAATGAGAGTCCTCTGCTCGGGGAAGTTGTGGTACAGATTGGAGATGATCTGCACGGCTACGTCTGTTTTGCCAGTACCTGGGGGCCCTACAACCTAGAGATAGTTTAAAAAAAAAAAAAGAAGGGTGGTTAAATAATACAGAATAGGGCACAGATGTTAGCCATCATAAAAAAAAATAATAATTCAGGTAGAACTGCAACTACTGTTTCAGATTCGTCTTATCCACTAATTAGATAGACGGATTGCCTCTTGCAAAGTGGTACAGTGCTTGGCATGCAAGGTCATGCAGTCTGACTAATGCACGGAGGAAATGCAGTCTGGCCTGAACCTTTAATTACACTGTAAATCGAGTATAGATGAGAATTATATAAAGAGAGAGCCTGGATAAGCCTTTATAGAAATGATACAGGATAAAATAGAGATCAGATGCTACAGACTTTCCCTCATGTCCAACCTAGATTTATTATCATCATATCACCGTAGATCAAATCATGTGCTACTACAAGCTGATACATATCTAACATCAATAAGCATCAGTATGAACCCGGTTTAAACAGTCAGATCAGAATTCATGCAAAGCAGCAGAAACACAGCTTAAATTTCACCTCTACACCCTTATGATTGGCTGTGGATTTACACACGGCCTCTAAAAACCTGATGTTGAAAACAATTTAAAATTAATGATTGTTAGTGTAGTGTATTTGGTTAGAGGCTAGATCTGCTGGATTGAGCAATGCTGGATTGAGCATTGCGGTCGTATCACAAGCTTGAGATATATAGCATCATGATAATATAAAAGCAATATTTTGAGCGGGAAAAAAAGGAAGTGTGAACACTATGATATCATCCACACATAATAACATCCATGTACACCACCCAATTTTATATTATGTTATTTAGATGTTCTGATTGTAACCCCAGGACTGCACCAAAAAGAAGCATTTTCCGAATATGAAATGGTGATTGCTACTTCATAGCCTCTGGACAAGGATCTAATCTATGAAAATATAGCTTACATAAAATACCGTGAACTCATCTCTTAGCACTATGTATTCCAGAATAGTGGAACCCATGGCCTGTTGCTTGGCTGTGAAATCAAGCAACGCAAGCCAGCAGTTAGCTGAGGTGGAGACAGACAGGCATGCAGGATGACTTGGTTTATAACTCTGTCGATAGCCTTCCTGCCATATTCACTTCCAGCCAACTGCACGATAAATCATAGCCAACAGCCCCTGCCAACAACCAATCAGCAGTTTGAGGATGCCTCTCAATCAGCATCCTGTTCAGATACTCTGTGGCCAGCAAGGACACCATGGCTCATTTGCTCAAGTCCTCTCACAGCTATTATTCACTTTATCCTCATTCCGCCCACATTTACATGAATAATGAGAACACCGATGAGAAATCGCCTTGATAATCAGCTACAACACCACCCAAGCAAGACACTGATTCAAGCTAAACAGCTATTTGCCAGTAGAAACACACATGCTACAGTTTATACCGATTCTGCAAGAACAATTCCAGACAGAAAGTGACTGAGAAGTGTAAAACAGAGGGAAGGTATCGCTCTTACCATGGTGAGACCTGGCTGCATGCCTGCACGAATGGACTCGATCTGAGTTGGGGTGAATGGGATGTTGTTCCTGTTGAAATACACAACACAAGAATCAGGAGGAGTCTTAAGCTAATACTTCCTTGGGTTGCATTAATTAATATCAATTTCAAAGAAAAGCTGGGAGGGGTGGACAAGAGGATAATCTGAATTTCTTTCATGTTTGAACTTTGGGGGCAAACAAAAAAGCTCTTGACATTTTGTATGTAACTGGTTTGGCTCAGGGTAGATCTGATGGAGAAAAAATGAAAGCCGTTATACTTTCTAAAACATACAGCTTTAAATAAATAAATAAATAAAAATCACAAACATTAGCTTTAGAGCTTTAGAAAATTGCAAACACTACTCAAAGTTTGGACGGAAATGAACGCTGACAAAAGTACGTTGGCTGCACAATGAACGTCAGCTGCGTCTTATAGCAAGAACCCGAATTGAATGACGTAGCTTATATTATCTTTCGACTCAACATGGGATCTTCAGCTGCATCCAAGATTGACATTGTAATGAAATTCTGAAATGTTGGTCTAATCTGACTTTTAATTAACCGTTTCCTACGTTACCCACAATGCCATTTGAATACCCGCTGATAGTAGCACTAGAGGGATGTAGCCCTTGCTTTATCTCTACCTTAAGATGCAGTTACGCAGGAGCAGTTTAGTTCTTTAGGATATACGCACACTAGGTTTGATTGCCTCGTACTGCGTCTGAGAGTGATCGTACTGCATGGATTAGAAGCAGCTGGCACTGCAGGAGGAATTCGCAGCTTTATTCGCTGACTACAATCCGCATTTATCGATAAGGTGAAAACATCTCCAAAGCATTCGAGTTCGGAGCCCGAGTCGGTTGGTGATGACACTGTGCACGAGATCTAATGAGAGAAAAAGCTGTTCCTCTTTTGTTTTCACTTGTGTTTGAGGTCAGTGAATTTTTTTTTCTCCTATAATTAAATGCTACTGGAACTGCTCTAGCAAATGTCCACCATCTCACCACCTTTTGATGTCAGCCAGGCAGATGATCACTAACTTCTCACAGA
>JAOVYU010000002.1:17334268-17345101 GCA_025674565.1 Synodontis membranacea
AACGTCCTTCCTCCTCCTTCCTCCTCCTCCTCCTCCTCCTCCTCCTCCCGGGCCGCTGTTCTTTCCTCCAGAGCATGGTGTCAGTGTGAATCTGTCAGGCTGACGCAGAGTGTTTCCGACTCCTCTAGACCCGGCCTGCAATCTCCCAGCTCTACGCTGCAGGAGCCACCCTTGCAGGCTAGCTTTTTTTTTTTTTTTTTTTTTTTTTAATCTTAAACTAGCCTCCAACATTTTCCTTCTCCATCCCTACAACCCTCAAAAACACGTATACGAACTGCTCCATTAAAAGCCCATGACTTAATAATATACACGTGCGCTCTAGTTATTATTTCACTTATACACACTTGAATTTGAAATTCATACAACACACACCACTCATACATTTTGGAATTCCCTCCCAAAAAAAGAAATAAAAAAAAATAAAACACTTAAGCCCCAGACAGTGTTCCATAACGTTATTTTCAGACGATCGATCTCACCATGGAGTATCACTGCTAATCAGGTCAGCTCCCTATGGAGGGCTTTATAGAGTGTGTAGCACTACTAAACTCACTTGTTTACACCACCTATAAAGATACTACAGTCCCTAGTGCAGGACATGAGACAGAATGGGAAAAGCAGGCACTAGCAGACCGTTGGATTTAGTTTTGGATAATCCTTAGTGCTTTTTTTTTTTTTTGTTTGTTTGTTGGAAAGCTTTATAACCCATAAACTTTTATCTGTTACAGCCTGAGCATCATGTAAAGAATAAAACACAACGTGGTGCACTGTTATTCCAACACGTCATACATCTTATCCGTTTATATTTTAGCCAAACGTTATATGGAAAAACGTCCAAAAAAAAAGAAGCAAAAAACGATCAACATATCTTGATTTACCTAGTGTATAAATGGCGTATAAATTGAATATGCTATTTAGTATTTCTGTTTTTAGTGCATGGAACATGGCTAGACATCACATCTGAGTAAGAATGCTTAACAAATGTGAATTCGCATAAGGATAAAGAAATGTGCATTCATTTCCAGCAAACTAAACACTGAATACAAACTATGTATTCCTGTAGAGATTTCAAATTCAACCTTAGACAATGCCTCTAAAAGAAAAAACAAAACAACAAAAAAAAAGTCATCCACAAATTTGGACCCCAAATCCACCTGATCCATCCCTGATAACACTGTAGTGACTCTGTGGCCAGAATAACTTCTCTGTGTTCTCTCAGTCCTACAGTACGTGCGCATCCTCTTTCCTCTCTGCCTCACTTAGTTTCCTTATAACAGCAGGCTACATGCAGCTTTCACGGGCCCGCGTCGGTGTCTTCATCTGAGCAGACGCGTGTGTTGCACAAGGTCTAATTTTAGGCTGGAGTGAATATTGCATATGTCAAAGTAGCAGTTCCACAGACATGGAAGAGAACGCATGAAAGAAAAAAAAAAAAAAAAAGGAGTGTGTGCCTCTGGAGTTAGTTCTCATTAGTGCCTCAAAGTGTTTCCCTTTTTTCTTCGTTGAGGGTTTCGAACAGCTTCTCACACATGGAGCGAGCACAGGCTCTGTATTTTGAACAGTCTGCCGCATGTTTAAAAGTAAAGACAGGATGCGGATGCGATTACCGTAATGCTTAATACACCTTCAGAAAAACACAGTTTGATTTTACTTAGATGATCGGTTTTTAGAAGGAAAGGTTATTTTCATCACCTATCAATTATATTGTACACGTATCATTAACTGAGACCTGATAACTGTTTAAACCATTCAATGTGGAAAGGCTGCCACTGAACATCCAATCAAATTGAGCACGATATTGAAGTTAATCGCTGTAATTACTTAACCTCTTACGCTTGCAAACATGAAATTGTACAGCACAAAGCAGCGGTTCTCAAATATTTTGGACCTATCTCACTGCAAACTAAATTCAAAGGACTCGTCAACTTGAGACCCTGTTTACGCTTGTGCGTCTTGGGCGATCGGATTACAGGTGAATGGTGCTGAATTCGAGTGCAACCGACCACCAAGATGCATTCAAGACTAATTCATTCGAACCGCTTCCCGAGGTGATCTGGGGGTGCATTTGACCACGTATCTTTTATAGTGTAAACACTAACGCGTGCTGATGAATCCCCGGCAAGGAGGTAACAGGAAAATACATCATCAGTGCGGGACGTGGTGCTTGTTATGATGACAGTGGGCCAACGCTCGAAAAAATAAAGAAGAGCAATCTCAACAGCTGGAATGGCCTGTCCATGTATATTAGTTCTTGAGACATATTTGTTTTCTTAGCTTGTCTGTGGTAAACAAATCTGTCTGGCGACAGAACTGATGCAAAAACTGTGCGCCAGGCCCTTGGAAATTCTAGCAGACATGACGTAGGCAGTAAAGAAACCTCAACACAAGTGGTAAGCAGGACACTTTTGAGACGCGCGATAAGAAACGGGTGCAAACGGAGATGTGTCTCGGCTGTCCACTTGTGACCCGATTGCCCAAGATGCATTTTAAAACCAAGTGCAATCAGGGCCTAACTATTCAAAGATGTGTACAGTAACATTCAGGCTACCTACTGGAGCCAATTAGATTTTATCCCAGAATTTTTTTTAATTCATGTGTCCTATCAAAAATATTTGACTGCAATGGTGACAGAGTGCATATATAGTGCATGCTTCATGGACCCCACTTTGAGACCTGCTAGTGTATGGAATCACTCACGATAATTTTGTCTTCCGTGTGCATCTGTGTAAAGCGCAGGTATGCGACCGGGGCAAAGGCGTCGTCTGAATGGATAATCGTCTCCGTCGCATCACTGCAACAAAACATGCACATCAGCACAAAGCTGTACAGACGTTCATTTGTAATCATAGTGCTGGCTGTGTAACTCACATGACTATCCTTTTCTTGAAGAGAGGGCAGTCAGTGGTGAAGGTCTCGTACTCGCCGCCTTCGCCACAGATATGCACTCCGTACTTCGTTGAAAGCTGTTAAAAATGCGGCGTGCATACTGCTACGTTATCTACTACTAAGATATCAAATATCAAGCAACAAAATCAACTAGGATTTAAAATGCTGATAAAATAAAATGTACGCTCTATTACTGTATGCCACATTGTTATAAACGGGAAGTAAGAGTGACCAATGCATGCTATTCTGTGAACGATATAGGGATGAAAAACATTGTTTGAGGATGGTTAGGTAAATATCTGTACATGGCGGTGTGTGGGTGTGCGTGTGTGTGGGTGTATACAGACGCTGACCTGATGCAGATAGGGTTCCATCTCAGCCAGAGTCTTTCCTAAATGTGTTCCAGGATTCAGACCTGCCAACACACAGATCATAGACAAAGCACAGTGATTGAAAACGACAGCAAGAAAACGCTTGTGTTGACTTCGTCTGTCTCCCACTCTCCCAGCCTGTCTCTACAACACTCTCTCATACACAAAACACACACGCACACACACACACAGATGCATGCATACACTACTTGGCTCCAGCTAGTATTTATTTGACTTTGCAAATTGTGTACACAGATCTCTCTGGGTAAGGTTAACGGCTTTCAATCTTGCTGAGAAGTGCAGCGCTGCCTGGCTCCTCTGTGAGCGTAATCGGGGAGAAATCCTGTTTATTTGTGTCCTCCCGCCCCTTAAATATGGCACAGGCAAATGAGTCAGAGATCACACATGTGCTCAATAAACAGCAGAACAGCAGAGAGAGAATGATCAACGCTTCGATGGGCTCAAATACTTCTGAAATGAAATCATGAACCTTCTACGTTCCTGTATTGTACCGCTCATGCATGGACTCCGAGTGTTAACTTGCTGCTGTAAATTAGAACCACTAACTATGAGCTCTATAACCGAGATGCTCTGTCTAGTTCATGTGTTCATCATGCAACCATCCTGCCTGATTCTCATCTCCCTTTTGCTGTAAACAACTCATCCAGTCTGGTAAACAAACACATATGCTGTTCACGCCAATACCTACTGCCCGGGAAACCACAGCATAGCTAAAGCACTCCCATCAAAGCCCAAACAAGACATCTAAACACAAACAGTTCAATGCCTTGTCCTTACGTGTTATAAAGAAAGCTCAGAGTATGTCTGTACACTTTGGCCTCCGACACACTGTACTTTATACAATGTTTTCACTGGCCAGACCAAACTAAAAATTCCCATCGGATTTACAAAAGTTTAGAAAAAAAGACTGCGTCTCTACTATAAATGTCTCTCGATGTTGGACCCTACATCAGGGTAAACTGAAGCGCTGGGAGGGAGAGGACGACGCCTCCCTTGCTGTGAGGTCAGACGGTGAAGCTGAAACTTCTAAGACGCTGAAATGCTGCAGAGCTGCAGGAAAACAGCAGAGTGCCAACAGGGGAAAAGGAGTAGGGTCCTCTAACGTACCCCTGAGGCACTCCGCTCGTAATTAGTATGAGAATATCTAATCTCCTCTTCCTCCCTCTCATCTTAACCCCGCACAAAGGTAATAAGGGGAACACCATTAAAATTCAATAACCTTTTTAATTAGACATGCCCTTTTAACAAGTTTTGATGATTGGCTTCATTTTGCTACGCGGGGTGGCTTTTTTTAATATGTTCATTAAGATTGTTCCCTTAAATAAAACATGATGCGAGATTCAATGATATTCATTGGTACTAATGTGATTTAAAAGGCACTTAAATACGGGCTAAAGTAATTGACAGTAATGCAGCTGAACAGATAACGCAACCGGCGTGATTTTCCCAAGAGGGTTCCAATTCCCAATATCTTCACCGAGTGGGCTCAAAATTCAACTAATTTTCATTTTCTTACCACTTTTTTTTTTTGTTTGTTTTTTTTCTTGTTGCAGCCTTTATCGGTTAACACAACCCGGCTAACCGTAATTTGATTAACAGCTACAAATCTCCTTATGTTCACAATGACTAATGCTGAGCTCATGACAAAGTGAGAACTGGAACATCTCTGACCTTTGGGAGGAAATAATGAGGTGAACGGCCATCCGACCTAGTACCTTCCAATCAAGGAGTCTGACTTTTTTTTTTTTTTTTCTTTTTCAAATGAGCTGCGACTTCTTTCTTTTTGAACGTCGTGACATCATTTGCACATGGTACCCATAGTATAAAATATGAACAAGGAATAGTAGTGTCTGAAGCATGCAAGCAGGCTTGCACATTAATGAATCACAAAATACACAAGAACGGTCGGAAAAACCAAAGGTTCTTTCATTCTGGATGAGAGTCAAGAGTTTTGATCAAACTAAATTTTAATTAAATGGAGAGTCATCGATTGTGGGGGAAAATCTGCTGATGTTTGAACTCAACAGCTAAACAAATGCATGCAGCTCTTCTCGTGCTTCTTAGGAAGAAATTCATGGACGCGCATAGCCACGGCAAAGACGCGAATAACGAATAACAAGATTAGCAGGGATGAAAGAGGTAAATATTACAAAAAAAAAAAAAACAGTCATAAGTTCTTTACATGAGCCAACTCGACTTCTATAGCAGATCTTTTGTTGTTGCTTATTCAATCACACGCATTTATGTTAATTATTTAGCTGAAAACAGCTCATCAGGCCAATGACTAGCTACATGGTTAGTTACGTTAGCTCCGAAAGAGAAGCGATTTCACAGATTTTCAGAGATTTTTCATTTTACTTACCCTCTCTGTCCTGATAAGTAAAGTGATGACATCTCTCAAAAAAACAACACGTTTAAAGAAGATCTGATAAAGAACGATGCGTCTCCCTGTGTCAAATTCCAATCAGCCATGACTCATCTGTCCATGGCACTAGTCATAACCTGTACTGTGAACACCCGGTCTGAAATAAAATATAACCAGTAAATTCAAACTGTCTTAAAGGTTACTGGCTCACTCTTCCCAGAATCCTTATCGCCAAGTAAAGAGTCATCACTTTCGATGCCATCGGCATTACAAAAAAAATCCACGACATCCTAGGCCATGTGTCTTAAACTGTAATGTGAAACTGAAGATATTTTCACAGTATCTATATTTTATTCTGTATCTAATGGTCTGGCCAACAAACCAGCCCCGGTTGGTCTTAGGGACAACTGCAGAGGAACGTAAAGATGAACGCTGCTTTTTTTTCACGTATAAGCTTCCACATATAACGCACACATGAAGTAAACATTTCAGCTTCGTTTCGAACGGCTCACTACCGCTGAACCTGCAGAGGTTTTGATGCACTGGGAGCTACCAGACAGCAGCCACATGATTTTGAAACAAAATCTGGATTCTACGAAGGGTAAGACAGCCTCTTTAAAGGGCAGTCATGTTATTATTTAAATGCTCCTTTACAAACTGGGCATTTAGGATTTTTAGTTGAGTACTGTTGCTCTACAAGGTGATCAGCTAGTCAGTTCTTATACTCGCTGAGTTAGTTCTCACTCGCTGAGATCTCAGGGTTAGCAAAAACTGACCAACACAACAAAAAGTTGGGAAAAACGAAACAAAACAAAACAAAACAAAACAAAAAAAAGAAGAAAAAGCAAAGTTCCCAACAATTACGTTAAAGTTCAGTGAACACGCCGTAACTGCCAATCAGACAACGTCAGACTAATGTGCTCGGTGATCTACTGTATACATTTCCATTCTCCTGATTCGTTCATGTGAGCTTCGCACTGCCTTGCTCTTTCTCCTCTGTACCTGTTATTACCTGACCTGAAGCCAATTACCTCGGCCCATTATGCCACATTAAACGCAAATAAGCCCACTTCAATTCATCTGCCAGCACCGCAGCCTCAGTGCACTTCAGACAGACAGCACTCCAGTGAAACCCAAAAGAAACGGCCCGGCTCTAAAAGGCTTTCAGCCAGGAGCCTATAAAACAGCAATTAAAGTCAGTGAACTTTCAAACCAGCATATTGAGCTGCACTGAAATGGACTCTAAAGCGTCGCTGTTTGCAGAACTCTAGTGAAAAGAGGCTCCAATTTTACTTTTATGGTGCAAATTTGAGTGTAGACAATAGTGGGTTATAGCAAATGGAATTGGGTGTGGGTGGGGGGGGGGGGATTTAACATTGATGGCAGCACTCAAGGTTAGATTTAGGTTCACGTTCCAGAATTTTCCCCATTACTCATTATCAAAAATCAAATTTCACTATTCGTTTTCATTCAGTGAGGAACAGCTCTAAATAAAATACAATGAAACAAAAGTCATTTTTGTTCTGCAGCATTTAAACTCATATCACACATCAATCATACATAATACATGCCCCTGACTTCAGATCATTTTCTTATTTTCCTCGATCGCAAACAAACGCGAACGGCTACAATTAACCCCCCGCACAAAGGCACCCCTTCTTTGGCGGCATTTTTTTATTTTTTTTTTAATTGGAACCTGGTAAGAATCTTCTCCGCTGCTATAGAGGACCAGATGAAAGCCTGTGAGATTCCAGATAGCATCGGCGCGTACGAAATATCAGCCTCACGCACCTTGTCTGGAGATCTGGTTTGCGGACTGGCAGCTCAGATTTAATCCCTACTTTCAGGGAGAAAAGCAAGGAAAATTGGATTCATGATGTGTAACACTTAAGCTTTTAAATGTGTGGGGGGAAAAAAAAAAACAGGAGAAGAAAAAAAAACAACATCTTGTGCATAGAGGTGAGCTTGTTCATTCTTTGAACAATGCTCTCGAAGACCATTGAAAACAATAACTCTTTATCATCAGCCCATCTTATAAAGACAGAGAGAGAGAGAGAGGGAGGGAGGGAGAGACACAGAGAGAGAGAGAGGGAGGGAGAGCGCCTAGGCAAGAGACACAAGATCGTAAGATTAAGGTATAGCCGAAAATTTGCTCAAGCTCTTATCTGAAATTCAAAGGCTCTGCGCAGAATAACAGACACATAATGAATACAATTCAGACACATCGAGGATATAATCTGTTTTTATCCAATGAATGAAATAAAGAACACGGCTGCAATTATAACCTCATCTGATGCTTATCTTGCTGAACTAAAAGGACTTAATCCCTGCTGGTTAAGTCGAATTCAAAACGCTACCTGAAAAACGTAGAGCGAATAGCTACAATAAAGGCAGTGCATTTAGATATTAAAGCTCGTGGCTTAAAATCTGTCTGAATGCAGATTCTTAGCTCAGGGAGTAATACAGCAACTTTCAAAAGATTACTGAGCATGTCTAGCTAGTGACTAATCTTCCCTTCTCTTGTCCCGCTGAGCTTAGAGTCTCCGCAGGACCCGAGGCTGGGTGACCCGGGTCAAGGTTAACTCGAACAACCTGAGGGCGCACTTCTCCGTTTACTGTCATTTTGCTCAGCTAATGCCACTTTAATTGTTCCCATCACTGGTTTTTATTGTTGCTTGTCCCACAAATGTCAACGGCAAATTATGATCCTGTTCTTCGGAGTAATTTGGCTGGATCCACTCGCACGTCAATGACAGCACGAAAGTCCTCTCGTTGATTAGACGGCAGCCGACCTCGCTTTTAGGAAGCTCTACGCTCTCAGTAAAATACTTTTCTTTGCTGTGGTGGTATCATTAAAGGGGATGTTTTATAACTTTGGGGGTGTATTATTATTATTTTTTTCTTCCCGGGAAGGCAGATGTAGTGTACATTTAACTACCTTTTACAATAAAACTTCCATTTATGTGCATTAACTTATGTTTAAATACTAACAAGTACATTTCGCACATAAAATATATGTACATTTCCAAGAAAAAAAGATATGCTATACTGTATGGCCAAAAGTATGTTGACGCTTGACCGTCACACTCGTATGTGGGTCTTTCCCAACCTGTTGCCACATACGAACCAAGTTGGAAGCACACATCTGCAAAGTATCTCTTTGCACGATGCAGCATTAACATTATCCTCCACTTCAACTAATGGGCCCAAGCCTGCTCCAGCATGACAATGACCCTGTGTACAAAGCAAACTCCATGAAGACATGGTTTGCCAAGGTTGGAGTGGAAGAACGTGAGCTTCCTGAACAAAGCCCTGACCTCAATCCCACCGAACAGGAATGAACACGAACGCTGACCACACCCCCGGTCCTCCTCTTCCAACATAATTGCCTGACCTCACTAATGCTCTTGTTCCTGAATGGACACAAATCCACAAAGCCACACTCTAAAATCTAATGGAAAGCCTTCCTAGAAGACTGGGGCTTATTATAACAGCAATGGGGGACTAAGACTGGCATGGGGGTGCTCAACGAGCACGTGCGATTTTGTCCACATACTTTCGGTCATACAGAGTACAGTCGACCCTTGCCACCTCGCGGTTTGAAAATTGCGGCTTCAATCTATCGCGTTTTTTTCAAATACAGTATATTCATTAAAAAGTTGATCGAGACAGTGAAAATGCAGGTTGCGCTCGATTGTCTTGAGTCAATTATTTATATTTTTTATTAACTTTTTTCCAAAAAATTGGGTGTTATTTCTAGAGGGCTCTAATAGTGTTAAAAACCATATTTAGAAGGTCGTAAACAGGTTTTCTGTGCTCGAACTATGCGGAAATACCACTTCGCGGAAATTCACTTATCGCGCTAGAGTCAGGAACGGATTAACCGCGATAAACGAGGGTTTACTGTACATACTAAAAGATGTACGTACAGTCGATGGTACCACCACAGCGACAAGGAAAACTACAGTGTGGCACCATTATTTCTGAGAATACAGATCCTTCAATTTTGTTTCGGATGTCAGGAGTCGTATAAGCATCTCCTAATACTGCTATGTAAGTTGATTGACTGAAATGTGTTTTGTTATGCGCTAACTGTTTAAGAAAATAAATAAATAAATAATACAAAAAAAAGCAAATCAATGCAGCACTAATTGAGATCATGTCTAAATCAGGAGGCAGATAAAAAAACAGAAATATTTCCGCTGCACACGTCCAATTAACTACCGGAGACAACGCAGCATCTGGGAATCTTCACCTCGAGAAACCCGGCAATTAACTAATTACATGATGGTTTTGATGCTGCCAGTTTGTCAAGCCAATTACTGGCATTTTTTTGCTAGCACGGGGACTGCGAGTGAAAATGTGTGAAGGCCGGCTCAGGTTATCTGCATCGACGGGTTTCGCTTGATCACGTGCCGACGCTGCGTGTGGGCAGCTGTCTCAGAAAGACACTGTATCGGGCAGAGGAGGCCGTGTCCGGGTCTTCCTACAGCACACCGACGACTCGTCTTCCTAATGTGTGTTATGACTCGCACATAACCTGCATCCGCCAGCTGCTTCCACGGAGAAGCCCCCGGTCGGCACCGCCATCAAACACACAGCTGGCGTTTGTCACTTCGCATCCCACCCTCGCTCCTGAAATAAGAAAGGAGGATTCTTTATTTCTACCTGTGGTCTGCGTGTAGTGCAGAACGCCTTTCTGTCACCTGATATCCGCACACAACACGCCCAGCTGCTCCAGCATGCACTGATGAAAGCTACAATTATAGCGGCAAGTCCTGATGGCCCCGCGGCACTGCGAAACCATTCCGATCTCTCTCATTTGTAATTACAGACGCCCAGAGGCCAGGTGACGAGTCAGCGCTGAAAACATCTCACTCATCTACCTGTAACCAACCTGAGAACTCACACAAAGTCAGTTGTGCTAGTTTTGTGCCTTTCTAATTATGAGCTTCCAGAAATGCGGGGAATCTGCTTTAAGGAGCCTGTTCTGAGGTGAGGAGGGCATGTGTGTGGCTCGGGGCTGATTTGGAAAGCTTCTGGTGTTGGGTGATTTCGACATTCCTGCAAACACACTCTCTCTCTCTCTCGCTCTCACACACACACATGCGCGCACACACACACACACACACACACACACACACACACACACACAAAGAGCCTTTGTGCTGAGGAGCAAAACCAAAACAA
>JAOVYU010000002.1:17395881-17411201 GCA_025674565.1 Synodontis membranacea
TTATCAGGGCTATGGAGTATTCTTGACCTTTACTGAGTACTAGGCATGTAACGATATATTGTGCATTGATAAATTGTGATACAAATTTATGCCTATTAGATTCGATTGAAATTAAAAAAAAAAATGAACCGATTAGCCTCTTAGTTTTTGCTAGCTACTAGCACTTCATCAGACAGCAGAAGGTGCAATAACACACAATAGCAGGAATACAAGCGACATCAGCGGAGGTGGAATTACACAGCTCTAACGTCGCAAAGACACAGAGAAAACCAGATCTAAAATGGGAAAGAGCTTTTGCGCAATTAACTTTACACACATTCAAAAAGAACATTTTTAGTCTCTTCTTTTTTAGAGACTACTGAACGCTAAAGAAAAGAGAAGTAATTTTTAACAAATGAAGTTTTTAATTTTTAATAAATGGAGTTTTAACTGACACAATATTATATTTTACTCCAACCTTTGCAAATGCTTCTAACTACTTTTGTTGGTTATGAAGAACATGAAACAAAAGTATATTTTATTTGAGCAAAAATTATATTTAAATTGATAAAGAATAGGAAAATAACTGTTGCATTTTTTTAGAAACCTTATTTTCATTTTTTTTTCATTCATTCTTTGTTTTTTTTTTTTTTTTTTAACCAAAAATACGAACCCAGTATCATGAACTGAACCAAATCATGAATTGGGTGAAATGTTATATGCTTACTGAGTACTAAAACTAAGCAGTTTTCTTATTACAGAATGTGTCTGAATTTTAAAAACCTCCCATGAAATGACTATTCTGCATACCAGCCTTAGATTAGCAAATATTCTTGAGCATAAGGTTAGAGTTTTCAGTTTCTGACACAGCCCATGACAACAATCATGATGACAGCAGAAAGTTTTTAAAAGAGACAGAGCTTGTTGCTGTGCATTAATAGACTGGGATGGTTTGGCTTTGATGGGCCACCTAACAACAAACCACTTCCCACTAGACTGGTCCAGGGAAAGCACAAGAAATATTCGGGTTTTTTTTAGTCGCTTACATAATGCATCTATATGTAACTGACAAAATAAAATGTTCAAATGTTACATTATAAATCTGTAATTTTAAAAAAAATGAAAGGTAGAAAATGAAGGTAATCAAGAATTGGGATCACAGAAAACTCATAAGTTCCATTTAGGAACATTTACCCAAAAAAGTTTGGGAAGCCCTGGGCTAAGAGCTCTAATATGCCTGTATTAGCAGCACGAAAATATCCTCAAGTAGCAACGCACAAAATAATGACAGTATTGTGTATAAGAGCTATGTCAGATATTTTCCTGAAATATTGCCCATCAAATATTTGAAGGGAGTTCTATTAAATGCATACCATATGGCGTAACGTGTTTTTTTTTTTTTTGCTACTTATGCTAATCTAGAAAATCCACATCACCGAAGGAATTTCAAAACCAGAGGATACTAAGTCTACAGAGAAATCACTAAAATGTTAATACTGGGAGACAGCTTCCGCTAACCAAAATACAATAAATGCAGGTCTTTTGACATTACGGTTTGCACTGATTTTGAGGTCGACATGTCAGTTGCATCAGGGTGCTCCATTTATTTTAATTCCTGGCAAACCTACAAAAATGCATTATTAATCTCACAACGCCTTGAGCGCTATTATTATGTTAACCTTGAGGCATCAGTACTTGACATTTCAACAAATCCAAACTTTTTTTTTTTCTTTTTCTGAAGTGTGGATCGTCAGCGGTGGTGTCAGGGAAGAGACAAGGAAAGGCACATTAAGAAAGGACACAGCCTTCAGTTGACAGAGACAGAAGGAGAGACTTCATGAAGTCACTCCGTGATCTGCTGTCAGTGGTAAGTAGACAGGTGCTTACAGTTAACACCAACCTAATTTATGACTTTTCTTTCTAAAGCGCTTCTTTTTGATATCAGAACTGGCACACTTTGGAAGCCTATGCATGACTTTCTTTAAAATAAAAAAAGATGAATGAATAATATCATTTTAATATCATGTATAATATAATTATAATATCTTGTAAAAAAAACAACAACAAAAAAAACAAACCCCCCCCCCCTTTTTTTTTAATTTCCGGTAATTTAAATCATAAAGAAAAATGTGTGTATTTACAAAAAACGTCTGGTCAGAAATTGTTCCGTGGTTTCATAATGGGAAAGCTCAGGGGTAGTAAGTGAGGAGAGCTGCTGCATCTCATCACGGAGGAGGAGGGAAATGACTTTATAGTCTCTACAGACTAAAACACTGATTACTCCCTCAGTCTGCTTCTTGCTTTGGCGACCAGCTCCTCACTTCCCATGGAATCTTGGCCCAGGGTCGTGGGGCAGAAAAAAAAAAAAAAGAAGACGGAGGTGAACGAAAGGGGGTTGAGACATGAAATGGATGAACTGAGGCAAGTTTCTTTAACATGTGAGCATATCTCTGGAGTTCTGAATCTGATGTTAAGCCTTAGTTAAGTCGATCTCAATTTGTCCGAAAATGAAATGAAAAAAAAAAACAAACAACGAAGTGCTAAATGTATAACCCTTCGCCACTCTGATGCTTTAATGTGAATTTCAGAAAATGGACAGGGGATCAAGATTTACAAGAAAAACAAATCTGATTAGGTCGGCCGGCTACACTAGATTGCCCAAAGAGTGTGAATGTGAGTGTGGTTGTTCGTCTCTTCGTATCTTAGCTCTGTGATAGCCCAGGGTATACCCCGCCCCTGACCTGAAGTCAGCTGGGATTGGCTCTCGCCTCCCTGTGCCCCTTAACGTAAAAGCAGTGTAGATATAATGGATGGATGGACGGATATTTAATTGAAATGGATTTTCCATGCTGACCTTTCTTTATACTAAAGGTTTCAGGTCTGCAACACTTTCTGATACTCAATGCATTCTTCATTAGTGCCCCTTATTGTTCTTTTGGTCCGGTCCATTTATTTTATTTTTTTTGTATTTTTACTGGGCAAAACTTTTGATCCCTGCGTATTCTGAAAAAAATCGATAGTTTCTTATATACAGACCTGTCAGTCATGAAAGCATCAACTGTGCTGAGAGTTATGGAAGTGATTGGCATGAATAAACCAGAGGATCCAGAAGCCATAACCTTCAGATGAGTTACAGTATGTGATAAAACTTCTGCACGCTGACTTTTATATCCAGCGCTATGGAGGAAAAAGAAAAGAAAAGAAAAAAAAAAACCTTAAAATTATCTACAGATACGGAATAATGCAGTTATTTCTTAGTGACGTTGCATAGTACTTTAGTTTTAATATCATTGCATGTAATGAGTGTCATCATGTAGTTAAGGTCATCAAAAAAAAATTTTTTAAGTATTGGCAGGCTGTTAATGTTGAACAAGTCAAACATGGTAAATTACCCTCTGAAGTGAAAACTAAGGAGAGCCACAAGCCGATGCCCTTCATTTATGCTCCTATCTTAATTAGATTCTGGCTGTGTTTCTGTTTACCTCTTGCGCTCTGTCTCCCCTGACTCCCGGAGCATAGCCATTAGCAGTGGGAGAGTGTGTGGAGGTGAGAGGTGGACATGAGGGTGGGGAGCGGCTGTGTGTGACAGGCCCAGGCCTTTTGGACTCATCGCTCAGGGAACAGATGTTGGTGGAGACGGCGTGATTATGGCAACGGCTGTGGCGGAACAGGGACGTGGCGGCGCGGTGCACACTGAACGCGGGCTTGGTGGATGGATGCTGTTAATTACACGCCTTCCCCAAGGAGGAAGATGACATGAGCCCGCCACTCTGCACAATCGCAGGGGTATAATTAAAGCTCCAGTAACAGTTGTTAATAGGCCAGAAGATAGAAGTGTTAGCACAAGGAGGGGGATGTTGTTAGAGGAGGGGGAATATTCGTCCCTCTCCACTGTCTGCTTTCCTCTCTGCCAGGACCTTCCCGAAAGGCATTGGGAACATTCAGAGAAGATTTTAATGGGCTGGACAGCATAGGGGAAGGACAGCGTAGTTGAGTGGTTAAGTTTGGGCACTGGGGATGAAAACAGGAGGCGGTCCTGTAGGACTCATACTATTAGAATGACCTTGATGGTATAACTGTGTTCTAGCTGCTGACTTGGCTTTTTAAACTCTGTTCTGTAACATAAGACGAAACGTAGCCTCTATGTCTATTTAAAAAAAAAAAAAAAAAAAAAGTCTCACGTTTTAGAGGTGGCAAGGACTGTATTGTTAGAGCAGTAAAGCTTTGGACACATAACAATTCTTCCAAAACGTATTTCGGCCCCGATGTGGAGCACTAAGTGCAGTCTTCTAGCCAGGTGACAGGCACTTTCTTGTCCCTCTCATCAACTAGTGATGGAGAGTGCCCATGGGCAGCGTTTAAAAGCCCCCCACACAGTCTCCTGTGTCAGCACACATCACAGCAGCCTTTTTAGCAGCACAAAGCCCTCCGACAACCCCTCAAGCACATCCTGATGCTCTCTTTGTGCTGCTGGTATTATCAGAAAACGCACATGTCTGACTCTCAATCTCCTCTCGCCCACCTTATGCATTTTTTGAGTGAATACACGGAGGATGGGTAAAAATTCCCAGACCACAAAAGAAACTGTTGGCAGGCTTTCTAAGAGTTCGAAGCACCAGGAGTGTGCTCCGTTCCCCTCATTAACACTTACGTCTACTCGAATGATTTCCAAAACTATGGATTGCCTTTTTCTTCTTTTTTTTTTTTTTGCACTAAGAGCCGCTGCAGCCTCGGCAGTCTTTTGACTTTAATGGAATGTACAAGTGAGCATGATGGGCTGCACAGGTTGCCCGCATAAAATGTCATTAGGATCCATGGCAAAGTGGAGGAAAAGGGCAAAGCAGATCCTGGCTGGCTGTAAGTGTGGGGTATGTCACATTGGCCTTCTAATTACTGCTGGAGTCGTTACAGTGTGCAGTGAGACGGAGAGACAGAGGACTATCACAGCAGAGATAATGTCTAACTTTGCCACTCAGTCCTGTCTTCCACTGCAGAGGGGAGTCCCACTGAGAATTACCCACGCTGAGTGTGACACCGAATACCCACCCAGATAAATGGAGGGGCTTTGGCAGGACATATTTTTAGCATTAACTCACTGACCCAAAAAATGATGTCCACAAAATGAGATCCCTCCGGATCTTTAAGGAGAAGTGACTGTTTCCTTGTATCTTTTTGCTGCGTTTATCACAGAAAGAAACGAAGAAGAAAAATAAATCGTCACAATCTGTCAAGGGCTGTATTTCAGTTTTATAAAGACTGGGATGTTCCTTCTCAGGGCAGATTACTTACAGAACTGCACCAAGCTACAGAAAAGAAGGTCGAGACTTACTGTTTCAGCCGTGATCATTCATCGCCATCAATTACTTTCCACTCAGCTCCAGCAATTCATTGCAGGTCATATGAGCTTTACTCAGATGACCATCATAACGTTTCATTTGAAGGCTCTCCAATCACCATTAATCATCATTAATTCCTGGGAAAGCAATGTTCTATCTTCATATCTTTAGAGCACTTCCTTGGTAGAGAGCTGCTGAGTATTCATCTTTTTTTTTTTCCTTCTATTCCCCCCCCTGTAAATGAACAGCATTAAAGTTTGTAAAGACGCCCTCTCCTCTCCTCAAGCACCTTCGTTGTGTCTTTTTTTTTTTTATTTTTACTTTTTCATGACTTATTTACTCATTTCTTGAAGCAGGGTTATTTATATTTGATGAAGAGGAAAGAGAGCTTCTCCCTGGTTCTTACCAAAGGCTCAAGTGCAAGCTAGGGTTGGAAGTACAGGACCTAATAACCTTTCATTGGCGTGAGGGAATGCAGGTTCAGTTGCAATGAAGCGATGAATCGGTCAATAGGCCAGCAACAAAACAGAAATATAAATGTGCTTTTTTTTTGTTGTTGTTGTTGTTTTTTTTCTCCTAGGATCAGCAGGAGCATACAGCTACGGCCAGAGAACTGTACTTTAATAAAAATCCAGGTAAACTCGCATGCCATATACGGAGGGGCTATCTCACGACGCATAATACGGTTGTGCCGTAGTCACCCAATTACTGTACACAACAACTACAACCAGCATTGATGGGTTACTAGGTGTATCAATTACCGGACAGATATTCACTGGATGAAAATAAAGACGATGAGTCCTGTTATAACACGTGGCCATATTTCTTTAGACACGATGCACCTAAACTAATCTGACCTCCTTTTGTTTGCACTAATTTGCTCAAATCAATACCAGATCCCTCCCTGAGCTGTCATACGTTGCTCAGTCAATAGGAATAATGATCAATAAGTGTTCCCTAATGCGTCAGATTTGCCCTGAAGATCCATGCTGAATGAGGCTAATCAGTTTATGTTGCAGGGGTGAGGTGTGAAGGGACTGAAGATGCCTTGCTGTGGTTACGGAGAGCATGTTAGAGACAGAGATCCCACAGGCTCACTGGAGCTCCCACATGAACAGTCATATAGTCATATGGGGGGGGGGGGGCTACAGGTTCTCTATTCAAGGACAATGCCGCTATTCATAGTTATTTACACTGAGCTCCGGGCTTGTTCTGACCCACTGATCCACTATAATGTGCCTACTTTTCTTTTTTTGCTCTGCACACTGGTTAACAGTTTGATGTTTTATGTACCATATGGTGACTTATACTTGAACCCTTCCATGAACTACATATGTGTCTTTGAGTACTTGAACACTTGAATAAATTATTTGCATTGCACGGTCAACTCCAGAGCTATTAGTTACTTATATAAAGCGCTACACGCAAAAATGTTGTCATAAAAATCCTTTCTAAATACAAAATGCAATTTTTTTTTTTTTTTTTTTTGCAATGTAAGATATTTTTTCAACTGTTGGACAAAGTCAACTGTTGTTGTCTTTGACCATCTCCTGTTATGAACATGAGGGGAGACATGTAAAATCCCTCCGTCACCCATCGCCATAGGGAAAACCAAAGAGATTTACATGCAAAAGGGACAGATGGCTGTTGAGTTTCTCAGCTTATATAAAAAAGTACATAATAGTATTAAAAACAATACTAAAAAAAAGTTTAGACATGTGCAGTTTCGTTTATTTTGAGGGTTTTAGTTCCACTTCAGAAGAAGAAGCTTTTCCTGAGAACATTCTACAAAACTCTACAGCGAGTAAACATTTGGACTGTTGCCTAAACTATTAGAAGTGTAATTTATTTTCATGCCAAACAAAATTGGCAAATTAAAAAAAAAAAAAAAAAGGTGCAGACATGCTGAAAAATATGGTGGTGATCATTGATTCTGTTTTCCAGATAGTTGTCCAGAGATACTTGGTGACGTGGTGAGGTTGGTAGCATTGCTGCCTCCAGCTCCTCCAGTCCTCACTTTGATCCTGAGCTCACGTCTGTATGGAATGTCTTTGCCCTGTATCTCCATGGACTTCCTCTGGATTTTGTCTGGTTTCCTCCCGAAATGTGTCTTCACGGAGCCCTGGGACGGACTGGTGTCTCATCCATGATGCATTCCCATCTTCCCAGGACATCCTCAGCATCCACAGAGACCCTGACCAGGATCATGTGTTCCAGGGGCTCAGGAGAAGATTGAAAGCACCCAGTAAGTAGCAGGACATTTTAGCTCAAAACCTAGTCACCTCTGCCAGGAGGTTAGGACGTGGACGTGGAGAAATCTTTCACCAAGATGATGCTGACAATCATACTTCTACATCAACAGAGAAATGGTTGCAGGAATCTAAAATCAGTGAGACGGAGGCTATTTCAATCTATTTCGATGTCTCTGGGTCATACCTGTGGTCTGAAATGAAGATTACGTCCATATGTATGCACCTAAAAAGGAATAGACCAAGATACCTCTGACCAAGATGTCTCCAAACTTGTTAGACTTTCCAGGAAGAGACCGAGTGCTGTCATCCTGTCCAGGACAGGTTTCACCAATATTAACTGATAAATTCAAGATTCAAGATTCAAGATTCTTTAGTTGTCACATGCATAGTTATACAGGTACAACACGCAGTGAAATGTATCCTGAACCGCTCCTGTGCAAATAACAAAGAAAAAATATAGATAGAAACAACAAAAACTTTTTCTTAAAAATATGTGCAAAATTGTACAAAATGTAAACAGAATAATAATAATAAGAATAATAATAATAATAATAATAATAATAATAAAAAAAACTCTGAATAAACTGAAAACTGATAGAAAACCTTTTCTGGTCATAAACCCTTTGTGTCAAAAGTCCATAATACATAAATGGGATTATGAAGCTGCAACTTCATTATCATAGTGCTATAGAAATATTCTGAAACTTACACGTAAGGTGGCTTTTTACATAAGCTGGGAACAGTTCACCCTCATTAATTATCACGATGCAAATTTGACCTCACTTTGTTAACAGTGCACAACACCTCCAATTAAACATGACACCATCACTCCAACTGCCTATGTTTGTGAACCTCCACCAAAGGTGTCCAATAGATGGAGAAAAAAAAAGCCATGCAAAGAAACTAATCTGACCCTGCCATATGGACAGGTAGAATATAGGGTCTGTGTGGCAAATAAACCTGAGGGATGATAGAAAGAGACAGAGAGAGAGAGAGAGAGAGAGAGAGAGAGAGAGAGAAAGAGAGAGAGAGCAATGACCTTTTCAAAGAGCTTGATCTAGGGCCAAGGTAGACTTTATTTATAGAAGGTATTTATAGGAACGATTTTCCCGAGGTTAGGCTGAACGAGATGCCACTTCTCATTACCGGCAGGTTCCTGCGTGCACCTCATTTTACAGCTGGCTGAGCTCAGGCAGGAGGAGTCAGAGCAGCTGGGCCCGGGTCACCAGCAAAATCTTGCAGGCCAGTTCTTAACACGGTGTGCGTGTGTCAGACCTCTGGAGGTTTAAATCTCTGGGTTATAGGTCCCTCCCTTTGAAGAGCTGCTTGACTGGTAGTTGTTACTGTACATGTACAGCTCCTGGCTGAGCCTCAGCACGTCCACTATCTCACCCCGGGCCAATAATGCATTGCCCTTCACATGCACAAGACTTGCAGCAGCAACCGTTGTCACTACTGACCGTGAAGGTGTGTAGTACTACAACGCACACGCATACACACACACACACACACACATACGCTAATCCCTTATTACCTCCCAGGCCCTGTGTGTTGCTTCATCACTGAAGCAATAAGTCACCCTGGCAAAGCACCTCGGGCCCTTGCACAGGCCTTGCAGCCTCAGCATGGAGTCATCACAGCCCAGGGACACCGGGAGGGAATGTCATATCAAAGACAAAGCCAGACAAAGCTGCAGCTAAGTGCTAACATTGCCAGCAATCTACAGCACAATCTAGAGCGCGAAACATACCCGAAAGATGCTACAGAAATATACATATACGTCTAGCTATATACCTCCTTAAAACGTCGTGTACAGTAATTATGTTGAGCGTCAAGTCGTTTCTGGTGAGAGTCATTCTTACCGGCATCTCTATGGACCTTTTTTTTCCCCTGGCTAGCCACAGTCCTCATTTAAAATCCCCAAACGGCATCAGATACTGAAAGAGCTGTCCTCCGTCACTTGGATAAGACCGTGACTCTTTCGCCATCTCTCCATCTGCATACATTCATCAGCAGTACAATCTGACAGACATGGAGATCAAAAACTTCTAATTCAGCCAGCAGCGTGGACATCCCTCACGTCCTGCACGGAGTGATAATCCGCTCTGCGTCCAGTCCCACTGGAACCTCTGT
This sequence comes from Synodontis membranacea, assembly GCA_025674565.1. Classification (NCBI taxonomy): domain Eukaryota; kingdom Metazoa; phylum Chordata; class Actinopteri; order Siluriformes; family Mochokidae; genus Synodontis; species Synodontis membranacea. The sequence continues at coordinate 17,405,582 of JAOVYU010000002.1, forward strand.
CTTCCAAAGGGATTTCGAGGGATTGATGCTGCCAGATCTACTGAGTGCGACGAACAAATCACTCCGAGGTAGGCGTCAGATACATATGTCTTCCCTTCCATAATTGCCATTTTTTTTATGAGCGCTCTTGTCTGTATAGTGCTATATAGCTGTTGCCTGGACTTGGTCATGCGATACTTTTAGCTCATGCATACAGTACAGCCAGGAGAAGAGAGACACAAATTCAATACGCTATATTCAATATACGTCCAGCCATTTTCCAATAATTCAGATGGCTGTCATGTCAATTGGAAACACTAAGATGAGTTCGGTACCAATTGCATTTTTAGTAACTCCTCATTCTTCTGATTGAGCGTACTCGCCTGGCAGGTGAGACCCCATTAGACGAGAGAACTGACAGTGCGGTAGTAATGACCAGACACAGAAGGTGGGGGCCACGGATGTTTAGCAAACGCACCGGAAGTGGTCACAAGGGAACATCTGACCTTTCATAGGACAAAGACAGATTCAAGCACCCAGCCTGCCTGTACCACCAGGTTCGAATGAGAGGAAGAAGCCTCTGTCTTCCATCAACATCCCGCATGGGAACTACTGAATTACTAATGCGAGAGTTACATTAATAAAATTTGTTTCAGTCCTGTCCTAAGGCTGACTACTCCGCTCTGCTTTGCGGTTGGCTCCGAGCCCGTATCCGTCATAGAGGTTTTGAAATATCACAGTAGAATTGTGGCTCAACTGTCTGTAGCAATTTCCCCCAGGTTTTCTACAATCTAATTCTATGGGAGAACATGTCCAACTCTTCCATAAGCGCCGAGCTCATTTTTATCATCTGCGAAGGCCCCATCATCTCCTCAGCGTGAGCAGAACAGCAGCTGTCAGGACGGCCTGCTCTCAATCCTCATCATTAACTACTTGCTGGCTTTCTGATTGGCTCCTTTGTTCTCCAGTAAGGAATTAATTCCCTCCAGTCTGCAAGGCTTAATGACATTACAGACAAACTTTTTTTCCCCCCCTAGTTAATAAAAAAAAAAAAAAAAAATCTTGGCAAACCCATAGGATGAATCTTAGCTTAAAAATGCGATGTAATCAAGAAGTGGTGAGCTGCGTCTGAAACCGGAGATGTGTATCTGAAAAGATTGCACACACGCACATCACTCGCTATTGTTCAGAACGACGCATGCACACATATCCACAGCGGTCATACTACTGTTCATAGGTGAGTGTTTCCTCATCCAAACCACCAGCATCACCGACTCCCTGCAGCACTGCTTCAGTCTACTTGCCTGTCTGCCTGTCTGCCTGTCTGTCTGTCTGTCTGTCTGACATCATGCATGCTCTGATCTCCATGCACGGTGAAAGGATATGACAGCTTCATTTTAGCCTGTCAGGCCTCCGAAAAGCATTTCCCCCCCTCGCACCGACAGCAATCTAGCATTTTCAAATTAGCAGAAACATTAACCTTTAGTGTGAGTCTAATATGTTCTGAATGGGGTGTATTAACTTTTATTTGATAATGTCATTTTTTGTGTGTGTATGTGTGTGTGTGTGTGTGTATGTGTGTGTTGTTGTTGTTAGAGGAAAAAAAAATAACCCACTTTTTTTACCCCCACGTCCACTGCATTCCATTTCAATATTGCATTCTATTGACAAAACGCTTTTAACTCATCGGCTTCCTTATTGAGTTTGCTCTGAAGAATTTTCCCCGTGCACTCTCGACGAGTCGCTATTAGCCTTGACACATATTAAGGAAGAACACGGAGGTTTGCACTTTTTAAATGCCATTTTATACCAAGCTTCGGTGCTAGTGCAAAAAAAAAAAAAAAAACAGTCATGAAACGAGGGAAAAAAAAAAAAAAAAAAAAAAAAAAAAAAAACAGCTGCAAAGAAATTTTTTAGCGACGCACAACAAACGTGAGTGCGGAGTCACAAGTGCGTCCCTCGTAAGAGACGAGCCCAGGATCTGAAGTGTGCATCTACAGAGAGGAGAAGAGCCTTGACACATATGTGCAAAGCAGCTTGTCATGTGAAACAGTCGCTTTAATATTTGCGGCCATTACACTAATTAGGCAAAAGCACACAGATGGTGCTGTTTCGCAAACTCTCAGACTGAGAATCAAAATGTCATCGCTGCCAACATTAGACACGAGGAGAGAAGAAAAAAAAAAAACCCTGACGAATCTTTCCTCGCTCCCATCAGTTTTACTTTTCCTTTCTTTTTTTTTCTCTTTTTCTTTCTTTTTTTTTTTTGTTTTAAATGGAAACCAACATGAAACCGTTGATGGAAACGATGGGTATTTAGCAGTGAAACAATGGTACTTGGGTACCATATGCCGCTCTTTAAATGCTGTAAGACAGCTGCAAAAGCCAAGTGTTCCTGGAGATTGGCCAGGTCCCAGAAGAAGATTTCCACTCAGTTGAAAATGTTTCCAGCTATCAGGAAGAAGCCACTTTTCATAGACTTGCTTCCAGATGCAGGCCAGTTCTCTCTCTCTCTCTCTCTCTCTCTCTCTCTCTCTGAAGAAGAAAGCAGTGTCTGTGCTAGTCAGTGTGAACGTGACCCAGACAACACACACGCACGTGCACACACACACACACACACGCATACACCCAAAAGGTGTGGTAAACATGCGACAATATGTGTGAAGGTCCAGCTCAAGGGTTTAGTATTTTACTCTTCACTAATCGCACCTTAAAGCACTCAGCTCTTCCCCTCACTAGCCACTTTATTTCCTTCAGCTGGACAAACGCTTTATGATTATTGCGCTTTTCAGCAGGCTATTAGGACCAGCATTACTGAGCCTCTTGCCTGCTTTCAAGTCGAGATGAAACGAAGTCGTTTCTGCGTTTGTCGCCGTCGCCACAAGAACTTCAAGTCATAAATAACCGTATAAAAATAATAAATAAATAAATAAATAAATAAAAATAATCACAAATTAGCAGACGGATTATTAGCCCGTACCGTTATCCTGAATTACTTTAATAACTTGGCACTCAGTGAGGTCTCTCCTGATTACATGTTCTCTGCATTATTTTCTCCTTAAACCCATCAACAGTGCTGCACGGTGCTGGAATATTTACGATTTAATACAAGAACCTGAACGGAAGAACCGTATCCCAAGCTCTGATGGACGATTATTATTTATTAATTTTTTTTAGGGGGGGGGGGGGGTAACACTAATATGAGCTTATGCACGTTGTCAGAGCCTTTCCAGAGAAGTGAGACATTTTCAATAACTGTGTGTTGCCCGTGGCAGGGATCAGCGATAAGCTGGGAACTATTTGTTGATGTTAAACAGCAGACCTGGTCATGGCTGCAGGGCTCCGACTCACCTGAGTGTGTGTGGGTGTGTGTGGGTGTGTGTGTGTGTGTGTGTGTGTGTTTGTGCATGTTTAATCCTTCTGTGAAACAGCCACCTCGTCATGGTACGTAAATTCGCGGTTTACCATGAGGCACCGAACGTTAATAAGATGATAAGTTAATAGATGTGAACTCGTCGCCACAAATTGCCAGAGAAATTCCCTGGCAATAAGAACCGAGCAAATAATGCTCGCAAAGTAATGGAGGATTAATGCTGCTAATAAAACACAACACCGCCTGGATTATCAGAGTAATAATCCCATTTTAGCTCTGGGAAGACGTGAGAGCATGCCTTTGCGTGTCACGCCACAGGCGTTTCAGTCGAGGCAGGTATTTTGTTTGTTGCCGAAATTCTTGCGGTGAGAAATCCGATCTCGTCACGTACAAAGGTCTGAAAATTTTTAGAGTTGAAAAAAAAAAAAAAAAAAAAAATGCGAGTGCTCAGAAAGAGAGAGAGAGAGAGAGAGAGAGAGAGAGAGAGAGAGTGAGAAAAAAAACAAGTGCGTTTAATTTCTGAAAACTGTCTCTTTCAAATTATGAGCATGTTTTTTTTTCCCCACCACACTGTATCTTGAGCCTTAAAGCTGGTAAAGGACACACAATCGATAATCTAATATCTGTGCGTATCTATAATATCTACATTTTCAAATTATTCATATTATGTTTTATTCAAAAGAGGAGAAAACGACAAAAAAGAAATTTCTGCTTAACACTGCAGTCGGTGTTGTAGATGTAATGACAAAAGAAAAAAGGATGATTATAATAAAAATGATTATAATAATAATAATATAATTATATGATAGTCATAATGCACAGCTAGTCATAGTAACTGCATTCAGATTCTTTGGATTGCTGACCTCCTTAAAGTTACCATTACCAATAAACAAACAAACCAATCAATATAGCCTTCACGTCAATTAAAAATCTTTGCGGTAGTTTGGTTATTGAGCTGTAACAGTGCTATATAATTCAATTCAATTGTATTTGAATTGCCCTTTTAAGAACACACGTTGTCAAAATGCATCATTTCATACAAAAAAAATAATAAAAGTTGCATTGGACGTCATTTTAGATGATATGCCAACTTCAAAGAGCTGGTTATTAAACTAGAACCTGAGCTATTATTGCCGTCAAACTCGCACATCTATAAAATTATTACCCATGTGTACCTGTGCATCGTGCTCTCTGCACTGGATATTTAATTTATAATTCTTGCTTGTTGGAAAATGAGAAGAGGAGGATGCAGCAGGGACGCGGTAGTACTGCTGGCCACTCTGAACTGTGCTCTCTGTTCTTATGCCCAGAGAACGCGTTTCCTTTCAAAGGGAATCAGGCCCATATCAGATTTGTTCCTCTGAGCTTTAATGAAAGGGCTCAGTTAGCCTGCGCTCATGATTATCCTATGAGTATTGACTTTGGCCTACAGTCATGAACAGATAAAATGGTGTGAGGCCTTGTCCTAAGTGATTACTCAGAATTACAAATCACTTCGCACGTAACTTTACCCAGCCTGTCTTCCTGGCACCCTGGACTCATACGGCTGCCAAACGCCTGCTGCACACATCGCCGCTCACAGGCCGCTGATGCAAAACATCCACAAGGGTGTAACGTGTGTGTATGTGTGTGCGTGCGTGCATGTGTGCGTGCTCGCGTGCGTGCGTGGAGGGGGACGTCACAAGACAAGCTACAAATAGCACGAGCACATCTCCACATGCACACTTTCGAAAACAATATTTGCACATTCAAAAGCACACATTCGTAATCTCAAATAATGGGCTGCAAGTGTTCACGGTGCACACGTATACACCCACACATTTATGCAGCTACACACACAGAGAGAGAGAGAGAGAGAGAGCTATAATATTCCTCTCTGACAGCTGAGTTTTAATTGGGCAGACGGGTGTAGCGGGCCGCTGTCACACGCCTGGCGGTTTGAGGCTTTGTGGGACAGGCCCCACGGTGGGCGCTGTCATGTGGCCCTGGCTCTCTGCAGGTCCCCCTCCGTGGGTGTCCCAACTCATTTAGTAGTGCACAGACAAAGCGCCAATTAAAAAAGGGGGCTTTAAACAATCGAACCGAACCCCCTGGGGCTTAGCAGACAGCCTGCAGGCCAGGAGATGGGGCAAAAAGACAGTGACTATGTATTCCACATCTATAAATATAGTGTTAATTCATACAACCATATATTACTGTCTGTTTAAATGAGAGTGGAAACAGTTTCTGTCCTGTGCAAACAAGTTGACACTTAGAAGAATTATATAT
>JAOVYU010000002.1:17412516-17426637 GCA_025674565.1 Synodontis membranacea
CCCCCCCCCCCCCCCCCCCCCCCATCCCGACGACCAGATGTGTGCATGCTGGGTTATTTCTTGCTAGACTAAGGAATTAAATATGATTGAAATGCTTGTGCAGTAAATTCATGTTCTCGCTGAAAATACCACTGTTTCCCCCTCCGAGTTACAAATCAAAGAGAAAGTATTCGGAACGGATAAGAGATGATCTCATTCCTACTGGAAAGAGGAAGGAAGCGTTACTTAGAGAATATATATATATATATAAGAATTATATAACCAGTGAAAAAAAATCTGTAAACACGGCAAAGCAAACAAAAACATGAGATCTCTAAATCTATGGTGGGGGGGGGGGGGGAACAACTCATTGGAAAACAGTCAAACGTAAAGCTAGAATTAAATGCATGCGCACAAAGAAGGAGAGATTTATCCTTTTCTAAAAGGTCTAATGATTTCTGGTATCATGAGGGCTGGATTTAGCCTCGGAGAGACACTTGGGCTTCAGTGCTCTTGTATGTCATGACGGTCACATAAGAAGGCGGCTGGGGAATATGAGGATGAGTAACCTTACACCCCATTAAGAATAATCATATTTATTTCGCTGGCCTGGCAGGAAGGCGATGGTGTGCACGTCCTTAAGTAAATTGAATCAGGGGGACAGATGATCCTGTCTGTGGCAGAGAGAGAGACAGAGTCCCCACTTCCTTGTAGACTCTGATAACATGAATTATTAAGTGAGTGTAAGGAGAGCAGGCGACTTAAATGTAATATGTGGCCTTGTTATTTGCTACTACCTTTTGTAACCTTTCAGGTTTAATTAAGGCTTCGGGATGGGGAGTGGGGGTGGAGATTATAGGCCGTGCTGGGTAAACTTCCTGCAGCATCACGGACTGTACCTATTTTACCCATTCTCTCTCTGTCTCACACACACACACACACACACACACACACACACACACACACACACACCTCCAATCACATGCATACTGATTTAGATTTAAGGATCAGCGATTTAAAAATAAATAAATAAATAAAAAACGTAGAATATGCGTAGATATTGCTAAGTAAGCAATAATACATAATGGACCATGCTGTGACGGGAAAGTAATCAGCGACAGGGTGGTGATGGAGCCCAGCCCAAAGTGGAGTAAAAGTTACTGAACTTGATTCTTTTCCAACAACAGCACAGGCTGGAATGTTTTATTCCTCTTACTGTATAACGCAGCAACTTACCACCACTTGCAATGTTTGATTTCTTAGGGTGGTGCGTAAGTTCATGGCCTTTCCGAACAAACTTCATTCGTGACCTTTCTAAAATAATGCACCGAGTTAGTCTTCAGAGCAGTCGCCATTAGATTATACGACTTTCCGCCATTTATCTGGAAAAGAATGAACGCCGTAGCGAAAGAAAGATCCACGTTTGGAGGAAATTGATTCATCTATGCGATTTCGTATGTTCCTTGACTGTTTCTGAAATGACCTGAACGATTGGAAATCCGACGCCGTCCGTTGAGAAGGCTGGATGAGTTAAACTTCCTCGTGTTCTAGTTGCTTTTGCTTGTCACAAAGGAGGATGATTTTCTTTTGTGAATGGCTGCTGGATGACAGTCCATTGACTTTTTCGTTTAATTTGATCAATTGATCACTGTAATGTCGGACAGCTTCTCCAGGATCGAGCAGCTCATAATTAAAGGTGTAATGCACCTTTAATGCTGGTGTTGATCAGAGAAAACGATTCGACAATACAGTAACGATCCTCTGATATAGTATTTTTTTTTTTTTAAAAAAAAGCAGATTGCGAATGTAGAATAATTACGAATTCAAGTTAGTCACGTTGGACACATGCATGCAAAACACTCATCCCAGACCACACTGACTACACCTCGAGTCAACAAGTCCACACCAGCATCCAAAAAATGTACAACAGTCTCTCGCTATTACGTAATCCACGAGAGTGACTCTACAGCACCATCAAAGGCAATGCGCTCCACAAATGACAGACAGGACTGTGTAAACATACACTCCAGGATGGGTTCATCAAAGAGAGGCTGCCATTGCTGTGGTCAGTGTTGTCCAACACGTGTCAGGAAAGATGAGGGCAAATAGCACACTCTGATTTGATTCACAGAGAGTCTTCATTTGACCTCTTAAGCGGTGGTGGCCGACGGGTGTCAGTTCGACCACAAAACGAGGGCTCTATTGATCAAAGAGTAATGTCAAAACAGCCCACTGGCTAATGGCAGATCATAACAACCCGCTTTAAACAATCAGAGAAGATCCACGGATGTGAAGGGCCAAGGGCCGACTCAGCCACACTGGAGAAACGTTGACATGTTCAATTTTACTTCCTATCAAACCCGGCGTAATTATCCGAACACCCTAGCATGTCATACACTGAATTCGAAATAAGAAAAAGACATCAGAGGTTTTTTGCTTCGATGTGTTCTGGCACTTACAGTAGAGCGAGTCCATTATGAGGTTAATATCAACCATAGTTTGGGAGCGCGAACCCCACGGAGGATATGTTTTACAAAAGGGAAAGCTTTGTATGCTGCGCTCAGCACTGTGGTGGTTTCCAAGGGCTTTGTGTTGTAAGCACTTTCATTCGCGGTATGCTTGTGGTTTGGTCTGCCGCCGGCTCCAGTATATTAACACACCTTTTTTTTTTTTTTTTTTTTTTTATGTTCGCTTCACACTAACACTCCATCACTTGGCCTTGTGTATACTTCTTCAAAAAAGATTTTTCTTCTCGCCCCATCAGTTTTTTTGCAACGGTAAGCTGGACCTGCAGTACAGCTAGCTTACCGTCCAGCTGTTTTATCCAGAGGGCAGGTGTGCGCCTGTGAAAAGGATGAAAGATAAAGGTGTATATCCTCCCTCAGAGGCCAGGATTGTGTTTGCGAGAGGAGAACTCTCCTTAAGAGAGAGAGAGAGAGAGAGAGAGAGAGAGAGAGAGAGAGAGAGAGAGAGGATAAGCGAGAGACTGAAGGCATTCCCATAGCAGGTGGTCTGCCTCATGAAACATCTGGAGGCTGTGATGGCCAGATAAGCTCCGCTATTTACAAATCCAAAACTTTGTTTAGACAAAGCCTCTAAAAGCCGTTCGGCTTCCAAAAGCAACTTCGTTTTCCCTCTCATTCCTAAACTTCCAGACCTGGGAAACTGGCAAGCTGTGCCGAAACGTTCCGAAACGTCCCCAAATGAAGTATGAGAACAAGCCAGCTTTATTAGAGGACTGTAAATAAACAGCACATTTAAAAAATATATATATATATATTACATGCTCCAAACTAATGTCCAAAGTAAAGTTACAAATTTCATGGGATTGTATTATTTTTTTTTTTTTGAGTAGCACAAGTTTGCTGTCTAATGACTATAAATAAATATTGTCATATTGTCATATAATTACAGCGAGATCTGGTGCTACACGTCAAAGGAAGTCCAGCCAGCCATATAATGGTATCTCCGTGGCCCCGTGTTTATTCAGTTCCTGTTCATGAAGACGTGAAGATTCAGCTGATTTTAAAGCGATCCCTGTGAAATCCACAGCGCTGGGTTATCGGGCGAAAACAAGCCTTCTCTTAAGTGGACGGAAAACATCCCCGAGTTCAGTTTGTTTTTAGACATGTCTCAACAGCTCTCCTCCTGTTCATTCTTAAAGCTCCATTATTGGAAGCATAATTCACTATGACTCATTAAAACTATTTCCACTTAGTGAAACATGTCTCATCATAGAGGCCTCATCCATTTAGACACATCAGTTCGTATACAAGCACACTCACACTCTCTGTCTCTCTCTCTCTCTCTCTCTTACTCACACACACACACGCACACACACACACACACACACACACACCTGCAAATGGCACATAGGTTTGATGTTGATGTAATGCGGTGAGGATTAATTGTGTATGTTATTAACCTTTCCCACTGAGAGGTGCCATCTTGCAGAAAGCATCCCAGAGGAAGTTGTGAGCGCAGTACTAAGCAGGAACGGAGTTGATTTCTGCCTTGCCAGACGCTCTCCGTTCACATCGTGCCTTTCCCAAGTTCAAAGCAGGGCGTGTGCGGTTTCGACTGTCCTGTGAGTAATTATGAATGGTACGATCCAATAGCTCTGATATTGCCATAACGCTTTTAAGCCCACAGATGATGACTTCCAGATGTTTCCGATGCACTAATGATTTGTAAGAGATAAAAAATACTTAGATTCCGAGGGCACTGTTGTGGGGGGGGGGGAATTATTTATTTATTTATTTGACAGCTTCGGCTATCACTGCGATGAGAACAAAAGATTATGAAAAGTGAAAGCGCAGTCACGATCAGAGAGAGAGAGAGTGAGAGAGAGAGAGAGAGAGAGAGAGAGAGAGAGAGAGAGAGCGGGAGAGAGAAAGAGAGAGGGAAAGATGGGTCTCCAGATGTGATCCAAGACAAATGGCTCTATTGATAGAAACTATAGGGCAGAGCGAGCGAACGAATCGAGTGCTCTAAAATTTATCAGCTCGCTGCAGCGAGTGTAGGGAAATTAAGTGATAAGAAAATCAATTGCTTATTCCTGCTTCCATATAAATGTAGCTAATGTTTAAAATTCCCTGCAAATCTGCAGAGAATGCAGAGAGGGGAGGCGTGCGGGGGGTGGGGGGGGCAGGAGGGATGGGGAGAAGGCGGGGAAGAGGAGGTCATCAATCATGACTCGGTGACACACAATGAAACCTGACCGGGGCCCAAGATGTTTTAATACGGCATCCATTAAAGCCCTCAAATAAATTGCAATTTGGAAAACAGAACATAATACCGGCCAAGTTTTCCTCATCCATCTTGCGGCGTGTCATGTAATGTAATTGCGTTGTTAATTTATCCAAGAATTTCCTTGGTACACCATTTCATCCACATTGGTTAATTTCCCTGTAGAGTATATTTTTCTCTCTGCGCCGCACCCCTCCCTTCTCCATCGCTAGCGGGGGCAGAGTAATGTTTCTGCTTAGCATGGCATTAGTGGAAGGGCTAATCAAACGGCTGAAGTCTCTGACACTTTATCAATGACTAGCTGTGCTGGCTGCGTGCCGTCTGGCTACGAGCAGCCTGAGATTCAATCACCCCCTCCACGCTCTGTCATTAGTCCCCCCCCCCCCACCACCACCCCCAACAGCAGGATCACTCAAAAATGCCCACGCATTACATCAATATTATCGACAGAAGGCTTTGGAGGCGTTTAAGGCTGGCCAGCTGCGCTGGTCTGAGAGCAAGACGCTTCCTGTTGCAGAATCGGGCTGCGGCGAGCATGCTCAACATCAAAGACGGACCTAAAATAAGTAAATGAAAGAAGAAAAAAAAACGAGTCTGAAGCGAGCCGTCGTTAATTGGCGGTGTGGTGTTTACTCAAACAGAGATGACATTAAAAAATAAAGATTTTCAAACACGATTATGGCGGAATTAAGTCAGAGGGAGTGCAAGCAGAGGAGGATAGGTACACCGGTGTAAGGACAACACATCCACACATCCAGAAACAAACATGCATATTCTGCACATCTGTCTAAATTAAGCAGCGATCCTGTGGCAGAAACAACACCGAACAGGAGGGGTCACCCAGTCTGACATGTCTTTGAGGTGCAGTGCTTTTCAGCGACTGAGCTGACCCCTACCTCGCTTATCAGGTGAGTATCGCTAGCCCATGCAGGGCGAATATGAGGGCCCATTGTAGACAGGCCTCATCCAGTCTCTCGTCTGATAACACGGCTATTTTCTCACCTGCTGTCACCTGGCCGGGGCAGGAAGGATTCCACGGCAGGGAGGGAGAGCTGCTGTCGTCCGTCTGAGTGGAGAACAGAGAGCCTCGCCATGATCAAAGGCTGACAGCAGAGCCGGAGGAGAGAGACCTCTGCCAAAACAAAGGCTTTATTGTGATGAAATATCCAGGGAGAAGCGGCACGCTCTAACGCACTCCTCCCCTACCCCCCAAAAACGCAACGCAACCCCAAAGCCGAGCCGGCATTGCAAACTGATTACAGAACACTGTCTCCGTAATTACATTCAACTACACCAGTGTTTGATAGTGAGTAGAAACCAAAAAAAAAAGAAACGAAATGAAATGAAAGGAAAGGGAAGGGAAGGGAAGGAAAAAAAAAGGAAAGGAAAGAAACACACAGGGTACACGCTGTGCGGTTAAAGAAAGCAAAACGGGCCAGGATCAGTATAGGCTGAACTGGATGTGGTCAACTGAGGAAATCCCATCTTACAGCACTTACGGAAAGTAAAATCAGCCGCTCGTCTCAGCTTTTACTGCAAGACGCCTCCAGATGGTAGACAGCTCCAGATTGTTTGATGCTTTGAGTTGGAGGACATCAGCTTGGGTGCAATTTAGTGTACAGCTTTCTGATGGATCTTTAGCTGGCTTAATCATTAAGTATTGCTTTTGGAACGAAGAGAAAAGCAAATTAGCTAGTCTTACAGTTTCGGTCCGGGGCATTTTTAGGTTACCATGAAATTCAATTAAACATCTCACTTCAACAATGACAGTGTGGGTAGATTCGATGATATTTAAACCACATGATCTCACTTATTAGAATTTACCCTGATATCGAATTTCTACACTTTAGATGAATCCCGAACGCCACGGCTAAACACGTTACAGATTTCAACCGTGCATGACGGGCGAAATAATACTGCGGCTTTCCCCTTCTTTTCGTCTATCTGCTAGATTCGTTTCATGGGGTAAATGACGTCTCTTGAGGTGTTTGTGCGTGTGTGTGTGTGTGCGCGCGCGTACAGAATAGAGACCTACTGTAGCAGGAGGCGAAGTGCGCCGCACCGGAGGCCTGCGCCTGTCAGGACACGCAAGAGAAGACCACAGGAAGGGCAAACAAGTGCTTGTACGTCAGTCACCGCGCTGACAGGTGAAATGAAGGCTTGACAGCACTGACATCCAGTGTGCTCTCCCAGCCGCGCTCTTCTCCGTGCTTAGCCAGCACTAAGAGGAGAGAGATAAATTAGTAATAGTGCTTTACCTGTCAACAGAGGCATTCCACACACTCTACCTACGTTGTTTTCTTTTCCCCTCCAAACCTCCCATTTCAGTTCAAAGTAACCGGGAGGATGATTTTAAGCTGGGGCCCGACAATCAAACTTCAGACAAAGGGCACTTTCATATGACGAACTACACGGATTGATTGTTGTGCAATGCTAGAAAGGAAGCATGCACTATATGAGCTCTTGTCTGCAAATGACTTTAAGATGCGAGAGGAAAATCCGACAAGATTAAAAGTAGAGAAAGCACGGACCAGGCCTTTTGTGTATGTGTGTGTGTGTGTGTGTGTGTGTGTGTGTGTTTGTGCTTGTGTGTGTGTAGTTGTACTCACGTTAAATGGCCAGAAATCTACTTCAGAATTTATCACTAAGACAATCATGGATTTTGCAGCGTGTACTTTAATTTCTAAAGCCTGCGTTTCATCAGGTTCAAGCCAAGACTTAGCACTCATGCAGGCCCTGTAATCCAGGGGTTCTTATCTCAAGGAAAAATCTCTGAGGTTGAAAGTGTATCAGATATCCACCTTACGTCTCAAATGAATTCAGAGACACGGTAATTGAATTTTTAATCAGTTTGCTTTGCCTTGCTGTCTTGTTGCATTTACCCCACCGAGCAGCGCAGGGAACATTCCCAAGCAATAAAGCGGGAGACGAGAACGTTCAGACATAACATGCTACGGGATGTTAATTTCTCAGCTATATTTTCATGAACGCTGCATAAGTGGAAAGGACGTCAGGTTAAACTTTAATGTCCTTTTCACCTTCCCGGCATGAAAAATGAATTATGTGCAAAACGCGAAAGGGTCCGGGCTAGGGATTAAATAGTAACAGGATAGATTGACAGGAGAGCTTAAAATTGTACACATTGTTTCCTCGATAGAAATTCTATCATCTACCCAAGATGGCACCATTAGCATTCCACACACACACACCATTTACAATACTGTAACTTTTTTTTTCTTTTCTTTTCTTTACACTGTATAGTTAACAGCCTAAAAAGCAGGATGCACATAGACCTGATTAAGAGTGTGTCAGTGACCCTAGATCATAGATGGCCTTTAAACGCCAGAGCTCACTTTACCACTAATAAGCGAGTTGACTGGGTGTGCCACTTTATAGCCTTATAACTTATCATACGTTTCCGAGACCTTCCTGAGAATGGACATTACTTGCGATCACGTAATTGCGATGAATTTAGTTCGCGGGACAGGACGAAAAGTGCTGACAAAAAAGAAAAGAAGAAAATTCGACTCGGGTCCGAACAAACTAATGAATGTGCTCTTTATTCCTCAACACATTCAGTGAGGAGGGACCGGTCATTACCGAGCTCTGCTCACACTCTGCTTAACCTCTCTACAGGGCCTCCCAGGCTGATAAAATGTTTATATGCACATCAAGTACTTTATGGACTCCACTTGCTTTTCAGCTGCGCAGATTCGGTGGCTTTTGTCAGCCGGAACACAGTTGCACTTCTCGGCCTTTCTCCTACCACGTGACCCCCCCAACCATCTATTTATCGCTATTTTGTAATTCCGTACACACTATATAAACCCCTGCTGAGAAACAAATTGGAAGCAGTACAGTTACCCACGGCTGCTGACACTTTCATGTTTGCCTTCTTTAAAACGAAACCCCGTGCGTCATCACCGTGTTTCATAAACACAGTGAGCCTGATTACTTCAACCTAAAAATGACGGGCCTTATTAAAGAAAATAGAAAGAATGCTTTTTGTTCTCACGTTGATGCGAAGCCAACACTGATCATTTGGTAATGAAAGCATCATCGTAGTCGAGCCTGTCTTTCTCTCTGCTAGGTTCTGTGCCGTCTAATGATGCACACATTGACATCCCACTGCAGCCCCTCCTCTCTGACCATCTGTGTGAAATATTCCAGAGGATGACAATAGAGCTTGTTTCGTTAGATGTGCCTCCCAGCCTGGAAGAATAAAGGATTAATGAGATAGATTTATCTTTCATCGTACAGCGCTGGCCATTATTGTTCTCGCATGTCTTCTGCGTGTTGCGGAGAGCCTGGGGAGACGCTAGGCGGATGCAGTGCTACATATCACGGCGCTTTACTGTACTGTACCTGCTCGTCCATTGCTTTAGATTTGCGGCTGGTTCGGTCGCATTCGGGAAAGACGATGCTTGGAATTTGCTGGAACAAGACGGAACTTCATTTTCACTGAAGCTTTTCTGGAACTGTTCTCGTTAAATAGAAAACCAAAAAAAACCAAAAAAAAACCAAAAACAAAAAACCCCAAATTCTCTTACTTAAATAGTTAGCTTGCTTCTGATGTACTGTTACTGGATGCACAAATATGTAGCCTGTCAATGAATGGTGTAGTGAAACAGATCACGAGCACAGTTTCTGATCTAATACTTGATTTATTACGACAACAACGCAATGACAATCTGCATCTGTTTCGTGCTCCAAATCTGTACCCGGATCTAAATCTAACATGGACATGGCCTCAACTTTCTGACTGGGCTCAACTGTGAATCTGTGAGACAAGCTTTTTGAAATACAAAAATTAAATAAAATTCATATTTAAATGAATTCATGGGGGCTTTTTCCAAAAAAAAAAAAAAGAAACAAACTAGTTGTCTAATTTACACCAGTACGATTCTGACCAGGCAGTTACTAATGACTTCCACGTTAATAAATGTGGTCTTTGTTTGTCCCATGGGTTTCAAACCCTCTGCTCGGACCCACAGTCCCGCTGTGGTCTCAAGCAGACGCCCGGTGAACCTTTCAGGCAAGCATCTAAACAAGCAAATGACAACAACAAAAAAAAATATAGGCACCCTCTATTAGCATATGCATTTGTATTGCATTAGAACACATAAACTTTTCATGTCAATAATATGCGTTTGAATTATTGCATCCTAAACGGCTGGAAAAATTCCTAATTTAGAGTTTGTGTACGGAGTCCTTGTGATGAGCAGTACAACACGTAATCAACCTTCGTGCGCTTTCTTTGCCTATAACTGGTAGTGGAGAATTTATTGAAAATTCTCTGCTTGTGTCTCTAACCCAAAGCTGATAATGTACAAGGGCCACAAATTAGAAAAGAAAACATGTTTGAGAGATTGAAACATCAGTTATGAAAATGCTGGAGGCGAGCTCATTTATAAAATCCCCCCCTCCATATATCTTAATGCAGCTTTACATATGCACGCGATACGTCATGCCAGAAAGAGGACAACCAATTAAGAGGAGCCGTCCTCGACAACGGCAGGTTACGTTGCCCAGGGAACAGACAATTTCTGCGTTCTGACACTAATGATTAAAAATGTCAAGAGTCAATTATGACTTGTGTTTTCTTATTCGGCTTCCGTAAATGGCTTTCCTCTCGGTGGAATGTTATTTAGGCGCATAGCCCCAAGCCTCCAGTAAATTAGCGATGGACTTTACAGGAAGGTAGCTTAGTCATTAAGTCGGCGGAAGCGAAGATATAAGGGGCACGCAAAACCCCGAAAAACTGGGAAAGTGTAAAATTTAGAACGGACTATTATTTTGCATATTAAGCGGATAAAAAAAAAAAATGTTGACGTAATCATCGTTTTACCAAAGTACATTTTAAAGCCGTCTGGGACAGGCCATCATAGGCCAGGTACTACTGTAGCACTTACACCACAGAAGTCCACACATCCGAGCAGATAAGCTACATAAAATAAAGACTGACCTGCAGCCCAATGAGTAAAAGTCCCAGCTTTCAGCATGGCAAAGATCAAGTTACTGCCAGAGAGTGAGGGGCCTGAGCGGCCATTGATGACTGTTAATGGCATACTTTGCGAGCGTGTTGTAATAGTTCTGGCTCAGGAGTGAATTGGCCACATCAAACCCCACAGTCTCTGACCTCCCAGCAGGATAGCCAGGCATCAGGGAAATTTACAGCAGACATGATTAGCTCATATTTAAATGGTGCTTAAAAGCTGGCTTCCTGAGAATTTCGCAGCTTAATTTAGCCAGAAGTGTTTAGGTATATAAAAGACTCATCTCCATAAGTATGTTAGCAGTGAGCCTGTAAAAATAACCTCGACTAGGGAATCGTTTTTCTTGGCAGGACGAAGGCAGCAAGGACAAGCGGACTTCAGCAGAATGGAGTGATTGTGCACCAACCAGCGATTGTGCAACGCTAACTCCATCCCGTCGTAGCATTCCAGCTGGCCTGTGAATTCTGTCCACAGGGGCCTGATCAGTTCCAGCAGAAAGCCCTTATTTGGAAGGAATCCTCACCATGGATCGTCAGGCTCAGGATATGACGCTGATACATTTGCGTGCAAGAGATTTCCAGGTTTCCTGTTGCACTTTTCCTCATCTGGAAAGGTGAAGAGAAAGAGAGAGAGAGAGAGAAATGTAGGAGGATGGCATAATGCAGGCCCTGGATGGGAACTTCATCCTGTCTGGTGTCACACCCACAGCGCCGCTGTCCCGACGAGCATTACCGATGTAATTTGACTTGTTTGCCTGTGATCTGGCAGACACTTCCCCGGTTCGTAAGAAGGCACATCAGCAACTTAATTAACTGTGAAGGCTCTTCACTTGAAACCTGAAATCATTCATTCAGCGCTTTGTCAAGGGGCGGCAGTCTTGGGCGTGCTGATGAGCACTTCCAGATCGTTCCTCAAACAGGAGAAAGAGACGGACAAACAGTGTAGGCTGGAGGTATAGTCCCATATCTGCCCATGCAATTTTCACACATCTGAGGGAAAACAAGACAAGAAAAAGATTGCAATTTAAAGGCAACGCACGGTTAGCAAGTTTTTGCTTCCCAGAACTCTATCTATGGTTATCTATCTATCTATCTATCTTTCCTTGCAGGCATCATTGCAATGTGTTGAAAGACACGTCTCAAAACTTTCTCAGAGTTACTCAGTCTCTTGGTCAACCATCACCATTCCTACCAGCATTCGCCAGCATTATTATTTCCTCTTGTCTGTCAGGTAGCCCGTGCTGGAGAGGGAATTCCCCTCATACCTCTATGGAAAGAGCGTGGCGTTGGTGTGTAAAGGCAGGCGTCAGACGACACCAGCTGAGATTCATACAGACCCGCAGGGCTTGTATTATTTTTGCATGCACAGGTCATCAATAATGGTGCAATGTGTGTTTGCATAGGGACAGCCATGACTTTTGCATGTTTTTGCCCATTTGTCAAAGGCTCACATGGGATAAGCCTCTCTTTCAGTGCGGAGGCAGCAGAGGCCCCTGTTCATTACTTCTCTCAACAGGTTGGACATCGTGGTGCGCGGCTTTCATTTCCTTCACACTATGGGTATATTCAGTGGTAATGAGACCCCAGAGAATGCCATGTTTATGGCATCTGAGCAATAAAATAGTAATAATAATAATAATAATAATAATAATACTATAATAATACTATAATAATAATAATAATAACGTAGTTGTTGTTGTTGTGTGGCAGAAGACGACCAATCGAATAACTTACTTTAAACATATTAAAACACATACACCCATTTATATATTCCCATCTATTTTACCCACAAAGGAGCATGGGTCTTTATAGCTTTTTTTTTTCAGAAGCACATGACTGCATATTGTGTCAATAAGTCAGTCAAAAGGCGCATTCCGGGCCCTCTCGTAAACTTTTACGGCATTATTCACACTCTTCATCATGATTCTTTGTTTAACATTTATGTTTATTGATAAACGAAGATGCACTTAAATAATTCAGAGCAAACATTAGCTGTGAGCCGAG
Source organism: Synodontis membranacea (assembly GCA_025674565.1). Lineage (NCBI taxonomy): Eukaryota > Metazoa > Chordata > Actinopteri > Siluriformes > Mochokidae > Synodontis > Synodontis membranacea. The sequence goes on from JAOVYU010000002.1 coordinate 17,425,244, forward strand.
ATATTAATAATTGATGGTCTGTGCAAAGGGCCGTGGCACTCGGGGAATAGATAATATTAGCTTAATGCAGGGCTGCAGGAGCAGAAGACGTGTAATGGATCTGCCGGCTTTAACTGATGATGGTTATTGTGGCCTCAAAGTTGCTACAAAAGGAGGGGTAAAAAAAAAAGGCAGCGAGCTGAGAGCTTTGGGGGACTGCTGCAGATTCGGCTCATAGGAGCTGACAGTGCAAATTGTGGTTTTAATAGCAGGGGTTTACACATTCTGTAGAGGGCCCTTAATGGGCCCTGCCATGCTTAGTGCAAGGGGAGAAAAATCGGACAGAGCCATTACAATGAAACCAGAGAGCACTTTGTTTCTTGCACCTCCAACCTTCTCATGTCCATCGTTTCAGGCGGATTTTTTTTTTTTTTTAGCCTCGATACTCTTTAACTTTTAACATTCAATACCGGTGACTTGTTCACTGCATTCCTGAGTATACTAGGGTCTTATATTAGATACATAGATCATCCTGCTGCAATCACTGCTAGTCCTAACTAGAGGACTTGAGGAAGCTGGGTATAACGTCTTCTTATTAAAATTAAATGATTATGCTTATTAAACAAAAAAATGAAGATCCTGTTTTTTTTTCTTTTTTTCTTTATCCTGAACTGCGTAAATGAAGCTTATGCTAACATTTTGCAACTACCTGCATGTCAACGCATCTTTATGGAGAGCCTGTCTGGCAATCTTTGTTTGTGTGTGAACGTGTGTGTGCGTGTGTGTGTGTGTGTGTGTGTGTGTTGTGATGTCTGACTGATCTCCACTGGAAGGAGACGCACAGATAGTGGGCATCAAAGACACAGCGGTGCATTAGCATCTAAACAAAAGAGCTATTCTTCCCTGTAGCATCTTATCCTCGCAAGTGGTCATTCTCACCAGCCTGATTTATTTCTTTACCCGCCGCTTTTATGCTGAGCAGAGTGTTTCAGCATGTCCAAATACTCATCGTTTCAGCACTAAGGGATAGGATTAGCTGCTTCCCCTCTTTCTGCCTGCCTATTTCCTTTTGGAGTATCACAGAGATATGACAGCTGTCATCACCCCTCACAGCTCCTCTGATCTGTGTTTCAAGGTCTGTAGGTTCTTCTGGTTTTGCCTCCAGAAAACACGGTTAAATTGCAGGCTGTGGATGGACCAGCCCAACATGCCACTTCAGAAACGTTACACACGTGCGATGATGTATTGGTATTAAAAAAAAAAAATCGGGTTTTCGATATGTTCATAAATACTACCGGACCACTGCGATAATCTAATTAATCAGTGCAGCATGCTCCCTTAAATGTCCACTCTACAATCTGATCCATATATGGAACAACACATAAAATACTTTCTCCTTCATAGAAGAATATATA
>JAOVYU010000002.1:17438393-17450391 GCA_025674565.1 Synodontis membranacea
AATAATAATAATAATAATAATAATAATAATAATAATACAATATAATGTAAGGAGCCTAACACTCAGGTCTAAATTTAACTAATCCATACATTACTATTGGTATATTCTGTGACTATACAATTTAACACAGTTCCTGAAACTTGTAGTGGACGTTAACTACATATCTGCTCTATACATTTCACTGCGTGTTGTACCTGTATAACTATGCATGTGACAAATAAAGAATCTTGAATCTTGATCTTGAATCTATGTAAGGTCTTTATCCCTTTACTGATTTGGTCAGTTTGCCTCTGCTTGATAGAGCACTCGAGATTCTGGCCGTAACAGACAGCTTCATCATGCCATGAATTATTCTTCCTACAATACAATAACTCTAACCTTGACAACTAAAAAGCTATAGCCCTGTTTTAAAAGAGACACTTCCTCAGTTACCATGTGGCAAAAAAAAGGGCAAACAAACATACAAAAAAAAAATACAAATAAAAATAAAAAAAACACGCTTCACCCAGCATCATTAAAACACAGCGCCACATCTATGGGAACTGTGGTGCTGCATTGTCAGTGCTCAGTTAAGCATAGAGCATCTCACTCATTTGCTTTCTTAGAAGCTGTGGTTCAGTCTTCCCACGTAATCATTGCCTAGGAATGACAGAATGGAAAGCTTTTCCACTTTTCATTCCAAGCACCCCTCCATCTCCTTGTACCCCCATCTGAAACCCTCTTCTCAGATTGCTCAGTAATGTTCAGCAGTCCAGTTCTGAGTAAAGAATCAAATTTGGTATGTGGCAGGGGGGAATGAATCTCCAAGTCAGCCTGAACCACATAAAAAAAAAAACAAAAAAAAAAAAACGCCTAGCTGCCTCCTTTATTCCGGGCGCGGTGTTGTATGTTTGGAGGGAGCTGGGCCCACGCTGCACATGCAGCCCACATTGCTTGACAGCTTGATGGACTCTTTAATAGTGATTCACAGGCTGTATCTTGGGAGATAAAAATGGAATTCAGAGAGAGAGAGAGAGAGAGAGAGAGAGAGAGAGAAAGAGAGAGAGAGAGAGAGAGAATTTAATAACAAAATGAAGCATTTAAAAGGTACCAAGGTCTTGAAATGGACACACAGAGTAGGGTGTAGTCACTCGTTCTCAACGCTAGAAGTCAGAAGTATTTAAAATGGCATGTGTGGCCTACAAAACCTTTCAAATTAATGCTGTCTAGTGCTTCCCGTATTTAATGGGAACTTTCATCATAATAGTCATTGTGCTTTCCTGTGGTTTTGGAAGAGTCACTGGTAAAGTGGAAAATTTCACCTAGATTAAAGTGCCCCTGTAATCAGAACAGCTGTTTCAGTGCTTTTTGTACCTGTCCCCTAGTATTGCGTACACCAGTACAATTGTGCATCTGAAAAAAAAACAACCCTAGTCTATCTGTAGAGTAAATAATATTCTTTTTTTTTTTTTTTTACCATTCAGACATATCTGATGCCTTCCGGCGATGACCATGTGGCTCTCTCTCACCATCAATGCCACTGATGATCAACCTTGATACAAGCATACATGGCATAACTCCAAAAACACAGGGCATCTCAACGTCAAGGATGTCATCCTCGTTAAAGTCGACGGGCTTCGAAAAATGAGGTGGTGCGAAACGCTCCACGGCTGAAAAAAAAGGGCTCAAGTTAAACCTTTCACCACTCTCCATACTGAGCTAGTTTGCTAAGCTAAGCTGTCAAAATTGTTTAGGCTTGGCAGGAACACGGTGTATCTTGAATACCATTGGCTGTTGTGCAAATCCGTCAATCATAGTCAACATATGGAATCAAATCACGACTGTCAAGTCAATTCATGGGGACTTTAAAACATGCTCCATTAACAGTGGCTTTACCTGAGCTTCTCTAGCCAGTCCTGTAATGGTGATAGACCCTAAGTTGAATGTGTAAACAGTGTGTAGCCATTAGGGCTTCTGTATGGAACACGAGGATCTAATCCGGAGCTCCCATTGATTTCTAGTTTCATATATCTTTAATGAAGGGATTAAATACGTGTTTAGGAAGCACAAGGCTGGGCTTAAGTGGTGTTTGTCAGAGCAGCTCGTAACCGAGAGAACCCTGGCAAAAAAAAAAAAAAAAAATCTCCCCAAGGTGAGGATGCTCATTTAGAGAGAAACCATTAGTGGAGTGATGTCATTGGTTCTCGCATCATCCAACCTGCCATCGACCGAGCACAGGCCACCAGGCACTGCCAACTCAGCCACTGCCAACGCTCGGTATAACACGCTATGATGCAGGCAAATCTCTAATCTCCAGCTGTCCCGATGACAGATACGGAATCTATCATCATTTATGTTTTATGCTATATCACATGCAACAGCACATAATCTGCTGAGAGGTGGAAACTGTAGCGACATAAAAGTGCAAATACGCCACATGGTACAGTATAAGCAGGTCGAGCGGGGTGGATACTTAGAGAAAAGTATGCATAATGCACATCGGTGGTATTGATCAGTCTAAAATCTGCCCCGCACATCTCACCCGCGGGTTATCATAGCATCGTTACCATCCGGAGTTTAGGGATGTGGCAATGATACGGCAAATGGAGCCGCTATTGATTTTGCATAGCTGGGCGAACGGCAGATGGAGAGGGGAAGACGACCATGTGGACTTCGCGGAGCAGGAGTGGAAGGGGATGAGGGCGAGCTCGCTCTCTGCTGTCAGACGATACAGAGCCAGAGTCTTCAGGGCCTCCGCCCCAAACAGAAAGATCGCTCACATTTCACTTCTACAAAAGGAAACCCCCCCCCTCCATAGTCGGTCAAAATAGGCATCTGTTTGTCTGACACTACATTAATGATGACTTAAAGCTTCGAGGTCACTATAACTGTAACATCGCACATAATTGTTCAAGCGATTTCGATCGGGAACGAGGTCGAGAGGCTGGTGCTAGGGTAACAGGACGTCCAAAAGTGTGATGAGCGAATCCTAAGTGCTCGTTAAAACTTTACCATTCAAATAGGTGTGAGAAAAATAAAGATGTGAGCAATACTTCCTCCCAGGAAAAAGGATTTCCTGAGGCACAATGATATAGACCTTAAGTGCTGACAAAGAAGATATTGTGTTTTCCCCAGATCGCTTTCTGAATATACTGCGGAACAAAAGTAAAGTTCATCCTGGTCATCCAAAGCATAACTGTTTTAACATGCTACATGGCCATGTTTAGATGACATCATTGTTGCAGACAATTAAATAAAGTCCAGTGGAAACAAAGTCTGAGATTCACGTTCCAGCATGTCACTCGATGAAGAATGAGAGACTTCCTCTGGGATCAACTTGTCCATCAGCTAAACTGTCCCTCTTCTTTTCCCGCCGCTCATTTGTTTTGTAACGGTTGATTAGCTGAGAATGTGCACAACTGTGTGTTTTGTTTCTGCGCCATGAACGGTGTCATAAATATTTGCTGTGCATTAAATACTTTCGCAGAAACAGTAATAATCCTTTCAGCACTGCAGGTCCACGTAAAGGGGGGGGAATATATATATATAAGGATCCGGTTAATGCAGCACAGTCTTTATACTTAACTGTAAAATAGTTCCATGCAGCATTCCATGCATTATTGATTTCGCATGGTTTAAGCCTGGAAAAGAACTATATATCAGGAAAAAAAAAAAATTCTTATCAGTCCCTAGACTTTTCTGTAAATTTAAAAATGCAATTCAAAACCAGAATAGTACTGTTCAGTTACTCCTTAATAATGTGAAGAATAAAACGCAGTGGAGCATGCACGGAATTGTGACGTGACCCGAAAGGAATCAGTTACTCTTAACTCCCCCAAAGTTGGCTACTTGCCTGTGGCACATTTTTTCCAATACCTCTTAGACCACAGCAATTTGTCATCATCTACAGTTTTTAATTTATTAATGATCGACATAAAAAAAAAATCCATTTTACAGTTACTTTTAATGTTCTGGAATATCTGGAAATGTTAGTTACTGTTGTTGCTTCAAAAGTCAATCCTTTCCTAGCATTGAACTTTTTTCTCTTAATTAATCTTAATAATAATAATAATAATAATAATAATAATAATAAAAAACACACACACAACTTGTCATGTTACTGAAAACCACAAAGCGCAACATTCTCCATCTTGAAGACTTTCCCATGGAGGAAAAATTCCTGACTGACCACAATATAAACAATTATGGTTTTTTTTTTTTGTTGTTGTTGTTTTTTTTTAAATATCACATTTTTAATACCTGTTAATTATTATCCTTTGATTATGAGAAGTATACCAGTGATTGAGCTGTTAATATAGAAATGATAACATATTAGAAATAGTGCTAAACCTGCGATCCGAGTTCCAGCCAGCACTACCGTCTTCGACGCTTTTGGTGAACGTCCATTCTCAACCAATCCGACCTGAGAATTCAACAGCACTTCCGTAGACGCTTTAAAATGATTAGATGCTTTAATGGCGTCATTTTCAGTCGGCTGGCCATCTTTGCTGTCAAAGCATAAATGATACATACTCACCTCTACACTGTAAATCACCTCCCTACACAGTTTACAGTCTTGCTGGTTTCTAACACGCTGTCACGCCGATCGCACTGAGGTGACACAAACAGTTTTGGGACTTAATGCATAATCTGAGAATGTATCATTAAATTTGACCATTCGAACCTGTTCAGTGATTAGTCTGTATCTTTGGAGGCCGTGTCTGAAATCGCTTCCATTCCACATTTTATCGTATTCTAATTCTGCTCTTTTGTCGTAATGGTTTTCTGTCTGTAAAAAAAAAAAAAAAAAGTAGAACATTATTTTTTACCCTATGTATTTTACAGCCTTATAAAACTGTTGATTTATCCCGTTGTAAGTGAGAGGAACAGCACGGCTTCACAGGGCTGAAACTTTGACTTTAAACAAAACGACCATTTGTTTGGGGAATCCATCCTGTCACGCCACGTCCTTGAGAGACAGCCGTGTGTAACTACGACGTCCAGCTGCAGAGGATGTGCCCTCAGACCCAGAGTGAATCATGAGACTGTCTGTTTTTACTTTCTACTCATTAAGAGCAGCGCAGGTGGATCCTCACACTCAGTTGGGGGGGGGTACATTAGTGTGAACCTCGAATAGCGAGTCCTCCCGCGAACTACCGGGAGTGTCATTAACGCTGTGAGAGGGAGCCTATGGGAAACACGAGGAAACATTTTTCAATAGATTACAGTTCGGGAAGCATCTTTCATAAGCGTCTCCGTTATTAGTTAACCTCGGAACGAGGGGGTCACTCGAGTTTCACAAAATGTTCAAGGTAGGGTAAAAGTACTTAGGAAGGGTGTGGGTCAGGGTGCAATGGCCTTCATAAAAAATATGCTCCCATGCTGTTAATGTTTTGGCAGCAGTGAGAGAGAGAAGGAAAGAGGCACCGAGGAAAGAGAAAGCGAGAACTCTTAAATCTTTCATGCTAAATGATACTCCGTGAAGCTATCCGCTGAACAGAAAACAGATAGATGGATAGATTACAGTTGGGCAAGGGGAGCAGAACCTGAAGATCAGGTGGCTCACTATTCAGTAACTGACACATGGACATATCTCTATACCCTGCACATATCCTGGGAATATAAAATTCAATACCAAGTAGCTGGACAAAGCATGATGATCTGCTCCAGATTCAAAAAAAAAAAAAAAAAAAAAAAAAAAAAGGAATAAACCAATGACGGGATGTACGGCTATAGAGAAACAATCAACCATTAGTACCCCAAAGCTGATTATGTCTCCTTGTGTTCTGCTCATCTTATAACACATTTTTTAAAAAGATTCATTAAAGAACGCCACCTCATCATTTGTATCCATTTATAGTTACATATAATGTTGTGGAATGTCTGAAAATCAAGTTTGTTCCTGTCTGTCAAGTGCAAAATTTTCCATAACAAAAAAAAAAAAAAAAACTTCCCAACTGATTCCAAGTACCGACCCTGAAGACTCCTTCCCTAAATATTAATTCAGTCTCTCCTCCCAGAAATCGTTGCTTATCAATGATTGTGATTATATGCGATTCTTTGTTAAATAACTGCATGTTTCTAACCTGTTTATTATTTGCATCAGATTATGACGAGCATCCACCATACCATCCACCTGTCGATAGTTAGTGCAGAAGTGATAACGCATTAAAGAAGGATTGTGATCTACTGTCAGAGCCAAGCTGTTGTGACTCAAAGAATTCGTCGAGAGCTGTGGTACAAAGGGTGAAAACCAGGATGAAGCCAAGGCATGTTTACCAGAACTGCATGGGAGTACTTTCGATATTACTGCACATGTTCTCAGTCAACTCTCTCTGTGTATTTGCAGGAAGTGTGCGTGTATGGCCACTGGAAGTCAGGCCTGGTGAGGGCAGAGTAAGTAGGAAGAAGGGCAGGAACAGATTTGGGACAGGGCCTCTCACCCCACTGGGGTCCAAAGCGGATATTGGTATGTCAGCACTGATGTATGCTCTAGTGTGGCCTCTCGAATGAAAGGGCACGTGGAAAAAAAGATGGATTGCTGCCTCATAAAGCACAAACTGTCAGATGGATCACTATCACAGTGGGACGTTGTTGATGTTTCTTTGAGGCCTTAGTCATTTTTAGGAAGTTCTGCATTGCTAAATCAACAACGGGCAATGGTGCAGTATGAGGTGAGAGGCTTGAAGCAGACACACAGCGGCGATAGACCACCAAATCAAAATAAGCCTCCGTGCTCTATAAGGCCATTCTGTCACGCACTGTACGATGGCACAGTGCATGATGGTTCAGGAAACGTGGAGTGGCGCAGGAGGGAGCAGATTCCCTTAGGAGACAGAATAAAGTTGTGCTGGATGAGCTATAAGAGCAATCACCGTGCCAGCCTTGACAAGTCCTGGCATCCACTTTGGCGTGGCCTCAACCTCTTCCGATGCCACAGGGGTGTTGGAGGACATCGGAGGGGGATGTAATTAGGAATAAAATTGCCCACTGGCCTAATCCATGGGCACTGCTGAATTTGGAGAGAGGTCTGATGAATATGCACACGGCTAAAAGCATACATGACATGCTCATCAGAAAAGTGACAGTGGCACTTTGACTTTCAGGGCTGCTTTACCTGTCATCAGTGGTGACATGTGGGGGACGAGCCCGCAGAGATTGGACAGACATGTGGGACAAGGAGACATGGGAGCCTCGGGCTCTGATTAATGACATGCTCCATGTACACAAGAAGGATTTGTCTCTAGAGTATGTACTAAGGAGAAGCAGCGGTTGACTCGCGGTAATAAAGTAGAAATTGAGCTGTAATGTAAACCATATATTTTATGACATCGAAATGTGTAATTGCTGCGTAGAGCTTTTATAAGCAGCAGGAGGTGAAACGTGTGCTTAAATTGACAGAACGGATAGGAACATTTGCTGTAATCCCACTTCCAGAGTTATATTTTCTGCCAAATTTCCTTGGTTGTATTCACAAAATATAAATAAACCAGTAGCTTAATTTAAACCACTGCAACTCTGACCAGGCAGTTACCAAGGATGACTGAACACTAAATGCAATGCTGGGCAGCTCATGCTGCTAAATATGGTACTTGTTTGTCCTGTGAGTGTCATATCTGACCTCTCATTCTGATCCACGACAATGCGCCTGCATGAAAATATAAAAACTCCCTGCTCATGTGACTTTTCTGTTATGTCCCACAGGATCCCAGACCTGATCGCTAGTCTCGACCGGTTGCCCTGTATTGGCAAACATCCTAAAAAAAATTTACCCATACAGAACAAAAAACAAAACAAACAAAAAAAAATAAGCCAACCAGAAACCCTGAGTCTGTTTTTGGGTTCGGTTCCTGTTCGGTTAAACCCTTACTATAGGTGGAATGCACTGTATGTATGTAAGAAGGTATATTCACATCCTATAGTTGTGTGTTCAAAGTTCCCATGGGAGAAAGACCTAAGCAGATGTTAGGAGGATGTAGTCATTTAAAGGACATGGGCCAAGAGCTAACAGCTTAGAGGAGCAAAAAAAAAAAAAAAAAAAGGATGAAAATAAGTATCCTTAAATCATTTCTCATTCTGACGCCAAGAGTATCAAAGTACAGATCGTAAAAGATGAGCCAATCAAGCTAAATCTTGTAGAAAGGGAAGAATCCTGGGTATGTTGATCCCATCCATGTCCTATCTCCCATTCTCTCATCCGTCTCCACCCGCTCTGATGTCAGGATGCCTTCCCAAAGCTGATTGGGGTTAATGTCCTGGACAATGAGTGAAGCCTTGCCCTTCTGTTCCACATTACGCTCTTCAGAGGCCCAGTATGGTCCTGCTTTGAGGAGGACGTGAGCCATCACCTCAAAATAATATTTCCCAGATATACAAGCAGGCCTGCATGTGGGATCACTCTGCGTTAGGCCAGCAGATTGGCTCATATCATCAGTCTTGCTGTTTTCTCAATTTGTTGCTTCTTTTTTTTTTTTTTTTTTTTTTTTTTTTTACTACATAATCATTAATAACCCTTCTCGCAATCCTGAGTCTTCCGTTTGCTCGCATGCGTGAACTTTTTGAGTAATGAGCCTAAGTGAGTAAAGGTTGGGAGATGGATCTCTTCTTGCGTGGGTTAATGTGGGGTCAGGAGGAGGTGTTGATTGGCCGGGCTGCTCAAAGCTTTCTCTGGTCACGTGACATGCAGCAATGTCATGAAGGCCACAGGTGCTGTGATTAGTCCTGCATGTTCCAGCACAAATCTACAGATCCAAGGAAATGTTCCCTCCAGGACTATCTACCCCAGGGACACACTGATCCTCTGTATCTTGTATCAGTGCAAATGTGGTATTTTTTAGTGCTGGTGGAATGCGAGGCACAGGGGATCGGATTAGGGCAAAGCTGAGAAGACAGCTGATAGGAGGAGATCCTTCGCAAGCAGCTGGAAAAGCTTTATTTGTTTTTTGATCACAATAAAATCATCCCTGCGACTTGGTTGATTATAAAACGACAAGTTTTTTTCTCCAGTAGGCCAAAAAGAACCTGCTTTTTAAAAAAAAATATAATAAAAAAAATAAAAAAAATCATATATGTAAAAGGAAGTACATAAGTAAGATTAATACATAGTAAAAGCATAAAAAGAAAGTGATAACTGTTTGACAAGGAAGAAGTGAACATTTTTAAAGCAATATATATATATATATAGACAGTAGCCAAAATGTGCTCATTTCCTCCACAAATAAAAGTGCTGGAAATCCACCAACTTAGAATACTTTCCCTGTGCAATATGCAGCATGGGCTTTGGCAAGCCACTGAAATGAGAGATAGAAATCCAAAGCAAACGTTCTGCGCCGTGGAGGACAAAAGCCCTCTGTTGCTCTCTGGGCCTTTAATATGCTTGTTTAGCTGTGTCAGGTTTGCAGAGCACGGGCCCAAACTGCTCCGTCTGGTTGAGAAGATGGAGAGAGGAGTCCTCTCAGTCTCCCGCCACGGGGAGAGAGGGACTGTTTGTGTAGGCCCGCCTCCGCTCATCAAAAAAAAAAAAAAGGCGGAAATGTGGAATTGATGACCTCATGCGCAGTGTGATAGATTTATCTTACTAAAGTGCTTCCATCTCCCCGGTACTCCGCTGCACCAGCCGTCTCTCAGAGTGCCTTGTTAGCAACTTTTTAAGAGCGATGGTGCCATAACATAAAACATCCCAGAAATGATCACAATTTTATTCACCGTCCGTGTTTTCTCCGTCTCTGACTAAAACCCGATGTTCACATCTCACGGCTTAGGTGTATTTTGCCAAACACCAAAGCTGCGAGATGTCTAAGGAAAACGTTACGCCAGGCCAAATAGACAAAATTGAGGGAAAATACATCGCAAGGTGCATTACGTCAAGGACAAATGCTGCAGGGAACAGACTGAAGGGAGTTCCATCCAATATTTTCCATGTGTGTGCGGGTAATGATAGTAACTTCTAGTCCGTCAACATTAAAGCGTGAGAGTCATTAACATAAAAAAAAAAAAAAAAAAGACTAGGGGGTGGCAGCCTAGTGTGTTCAGCGGAGCAGAGGAAATGGTGAACGTCTGGAAAAAAGAAAGAAAAAAAAAAAAAAAAAAAAAAAAAAACATGCTGTAATGCTTATTTTTCCCCTGCCCTCAACCTCATCATGTGAACCAGGGTATGAAACTAAAATATTGCCCATGCAGTGGAAGTGACCTTAGGCTTCAAATGGTACACTTATTTTCTTTGATCGTCATTGTTTCAGTTTTGCCTAAAATCCTGTTGATTTTTAAAACTGTCAAAGAGCTGCCTGGAAGTCCATATTTAGCAGCACGCTCGATGCCCTGGCCTCATTTGGAGCGCCTCCTGTAAAAAAAAAAAAAGAAAAAAAAAAGAGAGAGCCAGAGGATAAGGACAGTGTGCAGTAGGAAGCAACTCTGTATTCCCTACAGACAATTTCAAACGGACTGGCCAGTCTATCTTGAGCATGTCCATAAACTGCGGGATGCAGAAAGGTCTGGCGTGAAACCCAAGCCGAGAGCCAGTGCAGCGCTGCTCTATAGGGCACTCAGGGGAGAGCTCGCCTGGCTAAAGTACTATCACAGCCAAACCTCGCTTTACTGCCTCAACTCTCGCACTGCACACAACCAGACCAGCCCGGTACGCTACACATGACATACAGCACAAATCACATTTATGAAATGCTCCATAAATGTAACACATGCGGCTGTTAAACATCTACGTGTTATCATCGAAACACAGCACCACTGAGAATGTGAAATGAGGGTGCAAATGGGGGAACAGTGTTTTGTTTTTTTTTTCTTTTCGGCCTCTATCCTGAGACGCGGTCATCCACATGCTCCGTGACGAACCAGCGATTCAAGATTAGCTGCGACGCATAAATTAGCTCAGTCGCTTGGACTGGACAAAGAAATGAAAATCAGTCTATTGATTCAATTTGGTGATTTCCCTCATTATCACATCTGCTGAACCTGGCGATACGGATGGATTAAATCACCAAACTATGCTGGATAGCAGACATATAGACTCTGTTCGATCATGTGAAAGCAACAATTTTGCTTTTATTTGAAGATTTAATTCGTTATCCTGGTCATGGCGGCTCTAGAGCCTATCCCAGGAACACTGGGCGTGAGGCAGAAAATACACCCTGGATGGAACAGTTGCAGGACACCATGCACACACATGTTCACACACTCATTCCGACCTATGGGCAATTTAGCAATCCATCTACCTGCATGATTTTAGACAATGGTAGGAAACCGGAGAACACAGAAGAAACCCACATGTACACGGAGAGAGCAGGCTAAACTCTCCACAGACAGTAACCCAAGTTCAGGGTCGAACCAGGGACCGTGGAGCTCTGTGGGGGCAACACCACCCACTGCACCACTGTACCACTCTAGAACACGTGTAGAATTTATTATTTTTTTTTTATTCAAGAGCCTGATCATATCATGACATGATAAATCATGGGCAGTCTCAAATTGTTCGACTGATCGATTTTGGTTTGTGTGTTTGGCAGATATGTACTGTAGCTACTAGCTAGACATCTAATTGTATGTAAAAAAAAAAAAAACATTTTAATAATTTTAATAATCCCTCGTACTCGTTTCTCAAGTTAGTGTATTAAAAATCAAGCCCCTCTAACTCAAGTGCACTTGAGTTAGATTAGATCAAGTGCTAGTTTGGGTAGAGTTTATCCAATCAATTTATTTGTTTATTTGCATGCAGATTTAATTCCAAGAATCTTTTATCTTAATTCATAGAATCCTTTTTTTTTTTTTATTAAGAATTCACTGCACAAAAAAAAACAAAAAAAAACAAGTATGGTTGTTTACATGAATGCATATTAGCTGTTCCTATAAACCATTACTGCAAATGAAGACGTGCTGAATACTTGGATTTTTTTCTTTTCCAAATGCATTTTTTTTTTCTTTTTGCATTAATGTAATCAGTGTAAGAACTGGTTTTCCATCTCACACACACACACACACACACACACACACACACACACACACACACACA
>JAOVYU010000002.1:17450491-17460682 GCA_025674565.1 Synodontis membranacea
CACACACACACACACACACACACACACACACACACACACACACACACATGCACAAACACACACATGCACACAGGTAAACTGGAAGCCTGCCAAATTGTTGTACTGCTTCAATGGCAGCATAGCCCCAGGGCAGGCTAAACATGATATCCCCATATCAAACCCAGGAGAGCCAAATGAAGGCCAGACAGCCCCAGGACTCATCCAGGCCTGGAGCTGGGGTTAATGTTGGGCCTCACCTTCTGCGGCTTCTCATATCCCGTTCCCTTTCTTGTGTGTGTGTGTGTGTGTGTGCACGTGTGTCCAAGTGTGTGTGTATGTGTAGGCATGCACAAGCAAGTAGTTCTCAGCGCATACCTTGGCCTTGCCAGGAGCTGTGTTTTACCTGTCGCATCGCTGAATTCCTTCTACTTTATCTTCCCCGGATGTGAGGAGGATTCCCTTCTTCTCAGTACTTGATGCTGGTGGGGGGATCGGTGATGCCCTTCACCCGCTCTGGTAATTTCTTCCAGTCCTGAAGTGAGCCTGATCCTGGGCCTGAGACGTGACCCAGAGCCTCAGCTTTTCGGTTGGACTGCCATTAATCTCTCTGCCTGAGCCAGGCCCAGTGAGATCACCACGTGGCGGTACAGAGGAGCCCTTCTCAGTGCCACAGGAGCCCGGCTCTTTTCCATTTGCCTCTGGAAAAGGGGCAAACTAAAGGCCGGTGGAAAATTGGACTAAGTTAATGCTATAATCTGCTTCTTAGCATTCGCTTGCTAAGCTTTCTGGCAGCAATGGGGAACTGCAGAAGCACTCTGAAGCATCACATGCAACTTAATACAAACTAAACAGCTTTTACATTCATTGCTTATAGGCTCCACAGGAGTCACTGCTTGGCTATGTGGCTCTACCAGGGATTCATCTGATACCTATTTTATTTCACTGTCATCAATCTGATGTTCATGTTGTTAAATATATTTATGCTCTTGTCATACAATGCTAGAATGTAATGCGTATACTGTAGTAACTACATGAACATGAGTTTTATGCGAGCTAACGTGGGCTCCGTTTCCAAAACTGCTGATTGCTGCATCTGGTGTATCCCAGCATGTGAAAACTGTTTCATTATCTGTGACTTCCTACATGCATAGAGTACAGAAATAAGAGGATAAGTCGAGTGAGTGAGAGAGCAAGTTAGCTTTCGGGAGGATGATAGTAAGATTACGGCACTGCCGTTGGAAAGAGCAGACACACGTGCATGCCAGTGTAGGCCGATCAGTTATTGATGAGCATGGCCTCGGTTCTGTGGCGAGAGCTTTCTTTTAAGATCCATCTCACCACAGAAGAGAGGTCTGCATTCTCTCCGCCTTCGTCACTGCGGATCTGTGGGACAGATGATATGGATTTTCTGCGGCTGGCTGATGGTGTGCGGGTTACTTTTGAAGAGCGGCAGAAAGTGACGTACACCGAGAGCGACACGAACGCAGTGTGGGATTGTAAATGTCAATTTCTGAGATGTTCATCCGCAGCAAAGACTTTATGCCCTTTTATTTGTTTATTAAATTACAGTTCACTCAATGGTCATCTAGATCAGGGGTTCTCGAACCTTTTAACTGTCAAATAAATTTTACAGACCCCCTTCGGCACAGACTTATTTTATGGCCACAATCCAACTATTCAAATATTACGCTCATTATTCAAAACGTGTACAGTAATATTCTGCCTATTTTTATTGAAACCCTGGAGTTGATTCGTTTTATTATTAAACTTTTCTAACAAAAGAACACATTAGGTCCAAGTCTACGTTATTTACAAGCCTACTTGTTTTTGAGTTATAGAGGTCTGAATTAAATCCATTCAATAGAAGCGACTAGTCAAACAGGCTAATAACTATAAGGACTCGATAGGAATTAACATAACTTTGAAAATGGTGGATTGTGATTTCCTGTAACAAATAAAAAAATAAAATAAAATTCACAAATCCCTAGCGATGCTTCGCAGACCTTACTTTTAGAACAACTGATCTACGGTAACGGCCAAAAGTTTAGACACACCGTCTAATTCAATTGTTCTTCTTTACTTTTATTACTTAAAGACACGTCATGTCTTACAGTAATCACTGTAGTTTCCCTTTACTTAGTTGAGCGGTTCTTAACATAATACGGAATACAGTCGACCCTCGCCACTTCGCGGTTCGAATTTCGCGGCTTCACTCTATCGCGTTTTTTTCAGTATATTCATTAAAAAGTTGACCGAGACAGTGAAAATGCGGGTTGCGCTCGGTTGTCTTGAGTCAATTATTTTTATTAACTTTTTTTCCAAAAAATTGGGTGTTATTTCATGCCTAGAGGGCTCTAATAATGTTAAAAACTGTATTTAGAAGGTCGTAAACAGGTTTTCTATGCTCGAACTACGCGGAAATACTACTTCGCGGAAAATCACTTATCGCGGTAGAGTCTGGAACGGATTAACCGCGATAAACGAGGGTTTACTGTACTACAGTTATCGAATAGGGCTACATACTGTATACCAACACTACCTCAACACAACTCAACTGATGGTCCGTTGATATCTTCAGTAAAGTTGTACAATGTAGAAAGTAGACAAAATAAAGAAAAACCTATGAATGAGTAGGTGTGCCCAAACGTTTGGCTGGCGGGGGAGGGGGGGGGCAATCATAAGTGGTAACATTATCATTATGGGGCAATATTTTCAATGAGCTTCCATTGTGATAGTGATGATATTGATAAAGAAAAGGTAGTAAAGTTATTCATAACACACAACGTGCCAACAAAGACAGCAGATGAAATAAATTGCAACTGGAAGTTTATGAGGGCAAATATAATTATTACAGCTCCAAAACATTTTCAGAGCTAATATTGGCCGATGTGTTTAAAACTCTTTATCCATGTTTTTCTAAAGAAGAAAAGGGCAGCGAAGTCTATGCTCAATTAAGCCGTTTAGCAGAAATACAGCAAATAAATCACTTTGTCAATCGATGTTCTCAATAATTAAATGCTGGGCAATAGATTTTCTGTTTGGAGGCTGTCGATATAAATGAAATTTATAACTACAGCCAAACAGGAAGTCAATTTTTACTGCAATTCAATTTTCGACTGGAACACGTATAATGTGAATATGGCCATAAGCGGAATATTAGAGGCCAACTGCGTTTTTTCTTCTTCTTTTTTTTTTCCCAGCCGGTCTGATCAATAAATTAAGGTAAAAGCAGTGGGGCTCTGGCAGAGGTACGCGTGGAGTAAGACTCGCTGTGTTTTCAGAGGTTATCCTTTATAAAATCAATACGCAGTGCTGTAATATGATTGTGTGTATTATTTCACAATTTACAGGTGAATGCACTGTATGAGATACACGTTTGTGAACTCAGTCTCACATCTAGTTTAAGGAGTCCTCTAGGAGAACGTGTCCCTCTGGACAAGGAAGGATACAATCGCACTCATCTGGCTTTCTAGCTCAGAGCTATTTACACATATTAGACATAATGAGAAAATTGCTCATACGACGGCGGAAGCCTAAAATGTCTCGGAAAGAAACGTCTTTATGTACAACTATCATTGCCGTAGGCTGTGATGAGTTGGAAGAGCTAGCGAACTGCAGGTGATGACAGAGGTCTGGATATATGCAAGTACTTGAGCTAAGGCAAATAATCTGAACAAACAAAAATATGCAATGAAGCTGTCAGAGTGGGGATCCGGACATGACTCCGTGTAAATCATCAAGTTATCATAATATTACACCTCTTCAAATAGACTTCCCCAGAGAAGCAGAGAACGAGGGAGAGAAAGGGAGAGAAACTAAAATACCCCGCCATGTAAATCATGGCTGCATTACCAACTGCACTACTGCCGCTGTCCAACTAGAGGACATCAGGATGATGAGTTCGAGCGAGACGAGCTGGCATGGGCCACGTTCTGTCTCTACTTTTACTGCTCAACTTTAAGCGCAAACACACCGAATGTTCATTCAGGTCAGGGAAGAGTTAAACAGCCAAAGGTCTGCTTCTGGGACTCCATTTTCAATCCTCCTAGACACTTCATTGGTACAGCAGACCAGCAGGAGAAGAAAGAGCTGTTGATGGAATGCAGCCATTTCGGTGACCTTGTGGCTCTCCCTCAGAGGAAGGCCGGAGACAGGTAGATATATGGCCAGTTTGTTATTGTGAATTCCAGATCCTGCGATTATCTCAGACTCCACTCGTGGAGTTTTTTAATCTCGGATTCCTCGGTCGGTTCACCCAGGGTGCTGTTGCTGCCTTGCGTTCACCTTTCCCTGACCTACACGCTTTTTTTTTTCTCCACCGTCTAGCAGAAAAAAAAAGACAGCGGAGGGAAAAAAAAAAAAAAAAGTACACCTTACAGATTCCAGGGCCAGGCTCAAGTTTCATTTTAATGTCCGTTTACATGTGGGCCGGTTGGTGGGGGGAGGACGAGGAGGAGGCGGGGGAGTCCCCCTTCGCAGCCATTAGTTTTACAGATGAGTGCTGATGTCACAGACTCGGCCGACGGAGGCTAGCTGACATGAAGCAGCAGCGTAGCCGGTGCCAGGGAATTTATTTTCCCCGTTGACTAAGCATCAAAACTTTCAGCCACTCATAGAGTGTGATAGACAAGGCAAACACATCACTCTTCAACAGCTACGCTGAAATTTAGCCAGCGTAGAGACAAAAGGGAATCGGTTTCGGAGCTGTGCTGATTGCAAACACTATTACTGTCGCGAGGTGTAATAAGATTCTGTGAGTGTATGTTTGGATTAGGTGATTACTAACTTCTCCTTCTTTTTCCTTTTTTTTTTTTTTTCCCCCCACTTTCCCTGAGCTCCAGCATCAGGCCATAGGATAAAAGTTCAGGACTGCCAGAACACGACATGGTACTGTTACAGCACGCCATAGCTGAAGAAAAGGAAAAATGGCTTATGAAAATAGACACAGCTGGCAAGATGCAAAAACAATAGGCCAGATGTTTCTTTTTTAGAGTAATAGACTTCAGACCCAACTAGACCTGATGAGGTCAGGAGAGTCAGTGCTCTTGTAAAACTACAGGCGAGATTAGAAGAAAAGAACATTTCTGTAACACAGACAGACCGGTACCTGTTTTTTACGGTAGTCCAGGATAGCAAGGGCTTCTGGGAAAATCCTTCACATGGTGAAGTTTGAACAGCGTCTACTATAAATCGCTCTGAAATCCAGAGGCTTTCCAAGCCTGTGATATTTTGCGTCTTTTACAGTACTTGTATCACCATCTCAATAAAGTTCTCCCATTTTAAAATCTGGTAGCCACCTAAAAGTGAAAAGGAAGAAAACTTCACTTCCATTCAGACATTTTGACAGCTGCTATCTCATTTCAGACTCAACTGGTTAGGGTTATGTCTGCTTAGCTATGGCAAGCAGCTATCCAATTACTTGATCAAGGCATGACACTCGACGTGTGAGAACAATCACACTTACAGCTACAGGTTTCAGACAGCTTTAGGCAAAGCGGCTGATATATTTTTTTTTTTTAACGCTGTTTTTGTTAAACAGGCTCCTTACAACATGATCTTTACGGATCAGAGGCAAGTGAAATATATTTATGGTTTAATAAAGTCAAGGGGTCAGTTTGTTCTAGGCAGGAAAAACCCAGTGGCCAATATTCAGCCACAGCAACATCTGATGGCTTTTCTCAGACTGCTACACAAATATTACACAGTGTCTGTAAAAGTTAAGCAGAGTTTAAAGTTTACAGGACAGATGAGGGCACTATACTTTTAAAGGGACGCTTTAAAGGTAAATGCAGTAAAGATGTGCTTATACAGGAAAGGTTTTGCATCAATTGTAAAAGTAACTAGAACCGAAAGCAGGTGTAGATCCGCCGGTACCACCTTAAACAATGACTGTCATTTTTTCTCCACAAACTATATAATGCTACATTTATGCTCACATTTATACAGTACTGCCAGTCAAGAGATTTGTAGATTAGTTAGAGTTTTCATAGATGCTTTTTTTCTTTTTTTTTTCTTTTGCAAGATAGGTTTTTACATACGTACGTAATATGTCCATAATGTTGACATAATGGTATAATGATGTCTACGGCATAATCAGTTCTGAATTGAATGTCTGTCTTATGAGGTCCCGGATTTTTGCATTTGCTGTTTTACATGTCCCATAATCACGTGCGTTGGACAGTCTGAAAAAAATGGCGGCCAAAAGAAAAAAAAATCAGATGAGAGCAGAGTGGACAAATAAGCTACTAATTATTTTTGACTTTTGTTTTTATTTCGAGTGAGAAATACTGGAGTGGTCACAGAAAACTGGTTTTATTTTCCGTGACAGAAAAAAAGATTGTGTCTCGACTAACAGATATTTAAGGTTACTGTCTCTTATCATATGTTTATAAGATAGCAGTGTGGCCTTAAAATGTTTCCTAACAGGTTCCCCTTCGCAGATATTGGAGCATAAGCACTATTAGATAGCTCACAGCTCCAAAGTCCCTGCTTTGATCCGGAACTCAGTTTACTGTACAGTATGTTCTCTAAGCGCCTGTACGGGTTTCCTCCTGGGTCTCTGGCTTCCTCCCAAAAACATGCCTGTTGATGACCTGGCTAATCTAAATCCCTCCTAAATGGGATCGAGTGTGTGCATGTTGACCTGTGATGACGTCTCATTAGAGGTGTATTCCTGCCTCGTGTCCAGCGTTCCCGGGACAGATTCGGGATCCATCGCGAACCCTGAACCAGGTCAAGAGTTTACTAAAGATGGCTCGAGGAAAGACAGAATAGGCGGCGAGGCACCAAGACAGCTGCTTTCTGTATTTGTACACGCTTGGTATATTCTTCTTGGGCATTGGCGAGATATTAGGCCCAGTATGTTAGGCCCAGTATATCGCCATGTGTTTAAGGTTTAAGAACTGTGGAATGTGTAAGTTAGCTGTGTGTACACTCCCTTGCAGGGCCAAGACTGTACGCGAGGCTCCCAGCACACTTCGCTAACTGCATGTCTGCGCATCATTCCTTTGAAAAGTTTGTCAGTGTGACAGCGTCACAGGGGTTTTTGACGCCGACTGTCACGCTAAAAATCACGCCTGCCTCTGTTGCCGTCAGCTCTTATCACCGCTCATTCCTTAAGTTTGTGCTCACGAATATTCTGCCAAATATTACCACCTCCCACCCCCATCTGGGAAAGAATATGAAAGTGTGAAATAATCTCTTTCTCTCAGTTTTATCTACGAGCCATCCTTCATCCCAGTGCTCAACCATTCAGGATTTTCATCAGTCACTCAAGTGGGGAGAAAAGAGAGAGAGAAAAAAAAAAAAAACCCTAAGAAGCGCATTAATGTTTTGATGTTCATCTTCTCGAATATGAACCAGCATGACAACCTTAGCGCTCTGATTCTTTTAATATCTCCCAGAATTATTTCATTTCACCTCGGGTTAAATGGTACTGTCAGAACATGACTGCATGTGAATTTGCTGCATGCTGAAAACAATGATGAGGGGATGCGGGGGAGGCGTACGTGTGTGCTTTAATTGCATTACAAGACAAACATTTAGGAGCATAATACAAAATAGCGGAGGCACAATTTTACAGAGAGCAGCCGCATAAAAACACAGCGCCTCAGATCAGTTTTGGCATATCCATCACAATGCCCTATCAGCGAGGTGCAGAGTAACCTGATTTAAGGCTGATTAATTGGATTTGTAGGAGGGACACAGAGAGGTGGAGGGGCTCCCAGACAAAAACAAAAGCCCGAGATTAATTGCTCACCCGCGCCATAACGCTGCTTAGAAAAGCCTGTCTTGAAACAGTTCTTCGACGAAGAAACGATTGCACGATTCGCGCATAACTCGCTGCCACCGGCGATGCTTTCCCTCCAACTCGGCTTGTCAGGTGTAATCATTTTGTTCAGCTTAATGTTTTATGCAAATGCACTCGGGGGGTAAGGTTAGGGTGCTGCTGGGGTGGAGGATTTGTTGTCTAGCGTGTGTTGTTTTTTTTAGTGCTCAAAAAAATATTTGCACTTCTCTGAACATCGCCCTGATTATTTCCTGCTTGCATCTGTGGGTTTTTTTTTTGTCTTTTGCTGAATGTGTGTGTGTGTGTGTATGTCTCCGGTGGGGATCAGAGTGTATGGCACATCACAAAACCGCCAGCAGCGTAGCTCCCCAAACCCACTGGAGAGAAGAGTAAAGTACAGGACTACAGCATACCTAAACACTCACACTACGGTGCACTGCGTGCTTACTTCAGTCAGGTATCAACAGATGTATTTAATTTAATAGCAGTTATACCTACACAAATATTACACAAAAAAGAAAAAAAAAAAAAAAAGAAAAAAAGTGCGACTTGTTCTAACTGCAGAAATGACAGGGTATATTCTCATAATAATAAGATAATAATTAGATAATAATAATAATAATAATAATAATTCCTAATTCAGGAACTCTAAGCATGTATGGAACACAAACAATGTGACAGGACCAGGACAACAACATTAATTTGCCTATGAAGTTATGCTACTGCAGAACTAAAAACCTTCCGTTTAGATCCGATTTTTTAAAAATAATAATAATAATACAAAAGAATCCCAGATTTTCAGTGTGGTCTCAGACTTCTGAACCCCACTGCTTTCAATTCACCATCAGGACACAAGACGTGACATACTGTAGTGACCATGCAAACTCCACATAAAGTGAATTTAAGAAAAAAAGAGTAACTCCAATCACGAGACTGTTAACTAACCTGCACATTTTTTACATAATTTTAGTAGTTCTTTACTATAAATTTACATTACATTTATTATGAATATATTTCTATACTAAAGCACAATTATAAAATAGACAAAATTAATTCTTTGACACATAAGCTTGAAAGAAAAGTATAGAGAACAAGCCGCAAATGTCTTTTAGGAAAGGCACGTTTTAATGTATTTGTGCAATGTAGAACATGAGATTGTAAAATACGGATTTTTTTTTATTTTTACTTACATATAGTATTATTAAACTGAAATTTAAACAATAAATTCATCGTGACAGCCCTATACAGAACTGACCCGCGCAATCATTACAAACCAATGCTACAAACTAAAGCTTCATATTATTCATATTCAGTCCACTCCACATAAATAAGAAAGGTAATCACCCGGAAAAATCAATGCAGAGGAAAACTAGAGGCACGGAGCACGCGTAACATAGCCCCGGGTCCCCACAGTGAACACCTGCCTTTTTGGACTTTTATTGGCCTATATCTTTTTTTATAGATAATCGTCATCATCATCATCAGAGGACATCTAAAATCCAAGAAAAATGTCAGCACTGAGGAAGCCAGAGAGCCACTGAAGGTAGGTCCTCGCCCGAGGTTTTGTTTTTTTCTCTCTCTCTCTCTCTCCTCATACCAGCCTTAATTTGCTGCCAGATGCAATAAAGGGATGTAGCCGATGGAGGGAGGGCGACTTTCTTATCTACAGAGTGATATTCTCTGCCTGGGTCTTTTATCACCTTTAAAACCCAGCACACTTTAATGCAGTGCACTGAGCCTTATTGAGCTGGAGCTAAACGATTCTCTTTCCCACTGCCCCCCTTTTCACTCTGCCAAAGCAAGAGCCTTTAAAGTACTTTTTTTTTTTTTTTTTTTTTGCAGCTCAGTCTGACAGTCGAAAATTATTTATCATTATTTCATCTTAACTGGCGATGATGTTGCCAGGCAGTTATGGGAAATTAAGCCGTGAAATGAGTCTTCAGAAATGGCTGGGTGCAAAAAAAAAAAAAAAAAAAAGGCGTCACCTCTGACTATGTTGAATATAGCACGTGTGCCGTGTGACAGAAAGCCAGAGCCAAACTACTTTTAAAGGACCACATGAAAACAAAAGGAATGTGGAGGGAGAGAGAGAGAGAGAGAGAGAGAGAGAGAAAGGACAAAGAGACACGTATGCAGGAGGGCGACGATGCCGAGCTGATATTTGCCGAGCCACTACAACCTGCTTTTGCATTTCCCTGGCTTACTCCGAGAGACACCGTGGCAAAGTTTTCTAATCAGGTGAAGAGACAGGACGACCTCAAAGACAAAACAGCCTCAGCAAAAAAACTGCTGTGAGTGAAACTGCTCACTTACAGCATGTTATATTTAAGCGGCAGCTATCAGTTCTGGATTTCAAAATGTTGAGCCATGAGATTTTGGCCTATATTGTGTTATATTGCATTATTATTTTTTCACTTTCATGT
>JAOVYU010000002.1:17482379-17493044 GCA_025674565.1 Synodontis membranacea
ACACAGTATATGGACTATATAGAGCATCATCTTAAGATCAATTTCAGAGACACTCTGCTTTAAATTCATTGACTGTCACACGGCACACGTGCATTTCTTGTTCTCACTGTTAGCAGATGACCTCTACAGTAACACAGCAGTGTATAAACATACCCCAGGGATGGCATTATCAATACATGTGGTACTTATTGCTGTAATATTATACGTGCAATCCGACAAAAGTCTCGAACAATCTCTTCCTCTCTTTCCCTCTAAAGGTGGATAGATGAGTAACATGAAGCTCTGTAGGGCAGAATACAGAGTCATTGCAAAGTTCGTTGAACAGCTTCGGCCTACGAGGCAGTGCATGAAGATGCTGAAGGAGCGATTCCCCAAGTAAGTGTATGAGTCAACTTTAAACTCCACAGTCACTTACAGCAGCATGACTATTCGTGCTTTCGTTCACGGATCCCGGGAACACTGGGAATAAAGCAGGGACGTTCCTTAACTTTGCAGGACACACCCATTCCCACACTTCTTCACATTTATTGCCGGCATCAGACTGCACGATCTTTGTCATGGCTGACGGATACCCCCGCATCTGGCCTGACGAAGGGGCTTTGTGGCGCGATTCAATCGAAGAACGGCGATGCCGTGACACCCCGATGAAATGTCTCTTATGTAAAAGTCAGAAATTGTATTTTCTCGCCTAGTTTGACAACTCCTATGACGTGTTCCTTGACGTTCCTTCTGTAGCCATGAGTCACGGGAATAATGACTGGTTGGGGTCAACCTTGTGGTGTTGCCAGTCTCCTGACCAAGACACGGCAGGAATTTATGGCACTAGTCTGACATAGTGACCGTCGTGAAAGATAAAATATCGTTTGGTCTGACCCTGGCATTAGGGGGCAATTTCGTGTAGCCATTCCTCTTACTGGCATGAATTTTGGGTGGTAGGAGGAAACCCGGAAGAACCCCACACAGACGTAGGAAGAAGATGCAAAACCACATGCAGACAGTAACCAGATCTTAGGATCAAACCGGAGGCTCTGGAGCTGTGAGGCATCAATGTTGCCATCTGTGCTTCCAATGCAAGTCACGCCCTCCAAGGCAACTGAGGATTCCTATTCTTTATTTTTCTATTAGATCACCATCGGTGCAGTTGTGTATTGCTTCAGCCTGCACAAATCAGCCTGATCTCATGAGTAACGTGTACGAAGTCGAACAAACAAGGGCGATGTGAATAAAGTCATGACAAAAAGCTATGAAGTCTAACCCTACCCCAACTTTAACCTTTGTATCTTTTTTTTTAACGCAATATCAGCTGTGTTGTAGGACAGTGTTGGCCAGGACGGTGACCATGAATAAATTCACCATATAAAGCATTTCCTTTGAGTCTTTCAGGAGAGAATATTTATTCTGTTTAGGTCTGATGTTTCCATCTCCTTCATAACTGAGATTAATAGCGCAGCGAGGTGGTGGTAATGTCATGCTTTTTAATTCTCGTTGTCATCGAGGAGCATAGTCCTGGTTCTAACTCTGTCTGGCTGTGTGTGTGTGTGTGTGTGTGTGTACAGAAATTTGTCTGTCTTTTAAATTATGTCTTGTAAATCACAGTACCTGAACCATTTTATAAGGGTGTTGGTGCCACTCTAAGAGCGAATTTGTAGGTTCGTATAAACCGGAGATAGGTTTTTGTAAATGTTCTTGATGGGCTGTGTCTGCAACATGCTCAGACTTCCTGTAGCTTTGGAAAAAAGTCGTTCTGCGCTAAGATGACACTGACCAGCTGTTTAGCGAAGGTAAAACATTCTTTCATTTGATGACAACCATGTCCATTAGCTCATACACCATTCAGCGTATCTGTGTAGTGTCTCGGTTGTTTTGTGTGTCCTTTTGATGCCGTGGACTTTACACACAGATAGGCCTCTGAGACGCAAACATCTTCTGTTGGTGTGATGAACATGTGTCGATGCCTCACTACAAACCACGCCGACTTGCAGTATTATTTGTTAAGACGGATTTGCTGTAGGCATCTCTAATAGCAATCATGTTGATCAGTAGATGCTGATCAACCTTTTTTTTTTTTTGAGAAATAGATAAAATTAGTATCCAGATACTGCTTTTAAAAAGTTCACATGATGTGCATCTTCGACTAAAGATCCTGACCTCGGGTTACTGTCTGTTTTCAGTTTCTATGCATGTTTTCTTCAAGTCCCTACGGGTTTCCTCTCACCTCCCGAAAACATGCCAGAAGGTGGATTAGTGACCTAAATTGCCCCGAAATGTCAATGAATACGTGTGAATGATGCCCTGTCATGAACTGGTGTCCAGTCCTGGGTGTATTCCTGCCTCTCAGCTCCATCAGGATAAAGAAATTACTGAGGATGAATGAATGAAAGTATGTCTTTTTTTTTTTTTTTTTTTTATAAATAAATAATCAGTGTTGTAAAATTGCTGTGGTGTAAGAGTAATAAAACCTGGGACTTACCCCATCATTGGATATTTTCCTGTAACAGCACACCCTATCATGTTTTATTCCTCACTTATCAGTTCTACAATTAAGCCCTGCAAAATAAGCAGGAACATTTGAAGGATTTAAAGCTTAATTGACTGTAATTTAGTGGTCGGTGATGCTTATTTTCCAGCTAAGTATATTTAAGAGTGGCAAAGAAGGTAAGAGCTTTCACTTCGAATCCAAAAACCAGAGCGTTTAGGATAATCGCTGAAGTTGTTGTAGTATGTCATTTTGATGAATGTGCTGCTGCGTCCAGTGAGAGTTTAGCTGCCATTCACATACCGATTTGGGCTACGGGGGGATCATTCGCTCTTAAATTCTCGTCTAGACGGCTACAGTTCCAAAAAAACGGACGGCTAGGTTGCAGATTGCCTTAGCTTAGACACTAATGTTTTATAGACTCGCCGACTGGATGCAAATCATCCGCTTTTTCTTATGACTGTAATATCAGTAACTAGTTGAACGGACTTCATTTTATGCAAAATACGACCGAATCTGAACCTTGTCTGGTAACTGCTATTCCTGATTAATCAAGCAATGACTTTCTTTAAGTGAAATTCTTCCAGCTTGTGTTAGTGGCCTACTGTATCTTGTTCTTACATACAAAGTTTTTTTTTGTACTACTGTTTACTGTATATAGACAGCACAGCTGAGCTTTAATATTGAGCAAATCTATGAAAATACAGTGAAAGAAATTAATTCCTTTATCCTTACAATTAACTACTATACAACTTGAAACCTGAGGTACAATAAATGTGTATGTTGAGCAGAACAATAGGACACTATGGTTCCGTAGATCATGTATTTGAGATAAAATAGAGATATAATATAGCATTGACATAAAATATTTACTGGGTACTGCGTTGGAACCCCGTTTGAGGAAACGTACCTGTATGTTCTTCTAGGAAGTCGTGTCACACAGTAAACACAGTGTTTAGCCTCGTCTTATTGGTTGAAACCATCAGCAGGCAGTTCAAACTCTTTTTTTATTTTTTTATTTTTTGGTATGGGGCTGAATTAAGGATATTGTTCATAATTGTTTGCAACGCAGTCTGAATATAAAAAGAATAAATCATTTAGGCGTAATTAAATATTGTCATTCTCTGACAGTTTTTTAATGAAAATAAAAATCTAACTTATATTGTGTACATGCTGTTTTGGTAAATAGATCCTACTGAACAAAATTCAAGTACGTCTGATGTTGCTGAAAATCAAAAAGCGCTCATGAACCTGAATTCAGTCTAACCATGATGATGATGATGATTTTTTTTTTCCTGCATTTTGTCGCATTTCAAAAGCCACAGTATACATTCTTGTTCATAATTTCTACTTATCGCTCGGCCCGATATCGTGGATGTGTTGTATAAGCCGGGGGTTAATGGCTTTGTTTGTGTGTCTCCTTGACAATGAGGGACTGCTCTTTATTGAATGTAACACATGTAATCCCCCAAGGCCTCTGAGGCAGCCCCGTTCCTTTAGAGGTCACTTAGAGACTCGCATGAATTGGGAGCTTCCTAGTTTCATAGTGCTGTAATCACTGCTAGAATAAGGCATTGGGTCCCCAAGGGATACGCAGCCTACAGTGAACATGCCTTTGTTATTGGCGTCAGCGTTTTATAGAATATGATATGTGCTAGGCCGATTCCCCCAGACACTTTTTTTTTTTATATCCCATTGTCCTTACAGACTGGCCTGATGTATGACCTAATTTTCATGTATTTTTTCCCCAATAAATCTGTGTGTGTTTTGTTTTTAGGCAGTTGCACTAAAACTACAATCTGGCTCATATTTGCCGGTTTCTCCTTTTTATTTTGACTGCACTTGGATGATTGTGCATGCCAATAAGTGCTTGTGTTAGGAAGCTTTGATTCAGTTTTGTGTTTTTCATATTTTCGGATTGTGGAGAAGAAAAAAAAAAAAAAAGGGAAATCGCAGCGAGGCCTCGCAATTTTAAAAACATGAACATTATCTAAGAACGTGACAGACAGGCACGGTGGTAGTGTTTTTCACAGCCTGCAAAATTATTCTGCTTGTCCAATCAGCTGAGCCGGGCTCTGGAGGGTTAGTGATTGGACTGGCAGGAAATCAGGCTCTTAAGACATAACATATCGACTAGGCCATCCATCATCTCTTAGCATGCGCTGAGGCACGGCAGTGAGAGGCTGTGATTTCCCCCCTCCACTGTGCCTCAAAGCCCAGGGCCTTAGTCAGTGCTGGAGTCGAGACAGGCAGCCTGCTTTTTCTTTTTTTTTTTTCTTTTTTTTTTTTTTCTTTTTTTTTTTTTTGGTGGTTTAGGGAACAGCGAGTTCTGTCCTTCATCGCTCCTCGTGCAGCCTGTCCCTGCTGGGAATGCCATGCTCACAGAATCATAGCAGAGAATCCCTCCAATCTTCCAGCCTTGTCACACTGCTCAACCCGCCAGCCATGCTGAACGCATGGCCACATGGACTAAATGAAAGAATATCCCATCCCCTTAAAATCAGTCTCCCGTATTATTCCTGTGTCACATGCATGCTGTGACTTTCATGTTATTACAGCACCCAAAGCTGTGGAAATGCATTTGTTGTAAATACATGCATGTAGTACGTTTGCCTTTTGAGTAAATGCTTTTTGGAGCCTTTTCCAGGAAATGTTTGTGGGAACTGGGGAGTTAAATTTTTTGGCAATCCTGCTAGGCTTTAAAGACTGACTGACTTGAAATAATAGACAGTTCTACTTAGAAAGTAGTACTTTTTCTCGAACTTTGCACTGGTAACTCGTACTTAGAATTATAAGTTTATTTGACATTTTTTTTGGAAAAATGTGTTAACTTTTATAAATATTATTCATGTGCCAGTGAATTTCAAGGGTGGAAGATTTATGACTAAAACATTGCTCAAAAGTATACAGTTATTCAACTTTATGGCTCAATATCTAAAGAATGGTCAGTTCCAAGGTCTTGATATGCATGTTTTTTGTGCACATGGTTAAAAATAGGTATATACAAAATGTCCAAAATAAAGCTATTTGAATCCAGCCTCATTTTTTAGTCATTTAAAGCTGATTTGCACCGGGTGCCTGAGCCCGGACTATGTGTTTGGCTGTAGAGGGGGGATGCAAAGTCCCTCATCTGTATCACTCACGTAACACAGATGTTGGGAGTCATCTGTCAGCCTGGCCTCTCCTGCCGGGCTCGAGTCGTTCTGAGGGGAAAAGAATTGGACACGGTGCTGTCACTTTTCCCCCGCTCACAATGGAGAGCCATGCAAATCCAGCACACCTCCTGCTTGGTCGGCCTGTCCTGCCACTACAATAAGACCGGAGCTGGGGGGGGGGGGGGGGGGTGATGATGGCGTGATGGCCCAGTGGTGGGATGTGACATCAGGCACAGGCCATTCTCTCTCTCTCTCTCTTTCTCTCTCTCTCTCTCTCTCTCTCTCTCTCTCTCTCCGCTTCATATTAGAATTGGAAATGCTCTCGCGGAGCTCGCCTGGCTGACTGGGATCATGTGGGACCACTGTCATTCCCCTCTGGTCTTTGTCCCAGGAGTGAGACGCCTCCGTTAGCCCTCTGCACACTGCTATGAATGAATTTGGGTGTAATGATCACTCCCCTCTTTCGAATGCCGTTCAGCTCACTTTGCATATGTCTGTCGAGTTTGGAGAGCTGGCCTGCTGGAGTGGGGAGAGAATAGAACGGTGCAGATGCTCCCATCTTGGATGCGCTTTAAAAGAAGGACAGCACGCATGCTCTCCCCCCCTTTCCCGCGTGCAGACAACCCACACGTCCACACACATCCGTTCAGAGTCCCTGAACGTTTTCGAAACGGGCCCTAATGTGCCGTTTTCATCAGCGCCGAGGCGGGCTGCAATATGGTGCCAGTGGCTCGCTTGGGGAATATGAATGTTGATTAAGCATGCACTCAGCCTTTTGAAATTCTGAAGAAGTGTCAGAATAATGGATGTTGAGCAAATGTCAAGCATTTGTTAATTTCTCTGTTATTTGGGGTTTATCTAGTGTGCTCTTTGGAGTAAACCCGAGGCCAGTGTTGTTGTGGCATGTGCCATTGATATGCTGATTTTCTTGGCTGCAGACACTTTGTTTTCGATGGTAATGCTCAAGCTGGGGTTTGAAGCAAAGGAGCTACTCATTGATTATTTATTGCAGTTATGGTGTTTATCTCTCTATTACATGCCTGTTAATCCGATAGGACTGAATTATATGTTAACCAGTCTCGGTATTCTCAGGGTTACTAAAAATTCATGAGACCTTTTTTTTTTCCCCTTCATTTTGGCTTTTTTTTTTTTTTTAATGCATTCAACAAACAAATTGTTTAATTGTTGGAAGCAATTTTTCAAGCCACAATTACTGTTTTTTTTTTTTTGCACTGTTTTTTTTTTTGTTTGTTTTATGTTGATTGCTGTTTGGTGAGCAATGAATGCTCATTGCTTGGTCAGTATAGTAAAAACTTGGTTCTTGCATTAGCTAGCAGGCCGTCTGGCTCCTAGAGCTACTGGCCAGGCATTTCTCTCTTGTGGAAGACCACACGTCTCTGTCTCACGGTGCAAACAAAAAGTGGAACTGGCAGCTTAGGCTTGTGGTTTTTGGCCTGGCCAGTGGAGCGCCGTGCTGTCAGGGATGCACACGGCCTCATCACACAACTGGGATTGTTTATGTGGTTAGGCGTGAGGAAGAAAGCCAAGGGCGAGAGAAAAAGAGACAGTGGACATGAGAAAGACCTTTCACTTAGTTTACAGCAGTGCTCCTGGAGCGTGCTTGATTTGCTCTGGTTAGAACAGAAGACACGCTTCCTTATAAGGCACATTATTCTTCACAGTAGACTGTAAAATCATCTGTTGAAAGCAGTCTTAAAACGGCCACCTTTTTTTTTTTTTTTTTTTTTAAAGCAAAATAGTGTGATGGCTTTTTTTTTTAAACATTTTGTTCATGTCTTCACCTTGCGATGATTTATGCTTCAGGTTCTGGATGTATTGGCAGGGAGAAGGTTTTTAAAATCATCAGCGCTGTGCCACGCAATGACAAATGTAGCTCTCGGTAAAATGTGGCACGTCCCACTGCCTTACACAATGCTCTGGGAATGTGCTGTGAGCGTAGTACAGTTGCACAGCTACTGCATGGGATTTTTGCCTGAGGATCAGTTTGCACACTAGGATCAGTTGCGGAAGAGGAATGCACCAAATTGCACAGAATGGGGG
Source organism: Synodontis membranacea (assembly GCA_025674565.1). NCBI lineage: Eukaryota > Metazoa > Chordata > Actinopteri > Siluriformes > Mochokidae > Synodontis > Synodontis membranacea. The sequence goes on from JAOVYU010000002.1 coordinate 17,490,072, forward strand.
GAAAAGCGATGTGGTCCTACTTAAGGGATTAGACAGTTGGTCAGCCTAATGCGCTTCTTTCTTTGCCTTATGGGTACTCGAGGCCTCATTTCACACTTTACCTAAGATTTCGGAGGAACGATGATGATTTTGAAGTAGTAAAACTTTCACACCGTTAAAAACGTAACGCATCTTTTTTGAATCATAACCACCGCACGCACACACGCTTTCAGAGCGAATCATAATTAAAGCTTTGCGGACGATGATGCTGTTGAATAGCCGATGACCTAAAGCTCTGGTCTGAGAGACTTGAGCAGAGAGACTTTAGCAATTACACATAGGTATTTGCTATAAGTTTATGCCCCCTATGAGGTTAACATCTCCAGTCCGTGAGCATGTCAAATGGAGAAGCCATTTATTATTATAGAGTGGTCGCACCTGACCTTTGGCTCGGAAGAAAGAAAAAAATGGAATTAGCCATCTCATCCACTGATATACGCTAGGATGTATGCGGTAGAACTGTTTGCCTGTTACGGTCCCTAAGGATATCAAATTTCTGTCAGATGTCTATGTAATGAAGTAAAAAGTAATTCATAAATGAGTTGTTCGGGCCTCTTCTCATAAGCAGCTCACTAGGAAAGTGGAAAGTGATGCATGACTCAATCTTCTGCAAAAGCTGCCGAAGTTTTTATTCTTCTGCCGTCTTATGCATTAAGAGCACTGAGTTGTACCAGACATGTTTCTGAAGCATAATTAACGTAACTAGCCAGAACATGCGCGTTTTGGTGCGTCAAATCTATCACTGTTGTTCATTTTATCTTCATACGGTGCTGTTTGGGCTGAAACAGATGTTCCTCTGCTCTTATCAGCATGTATAATTAGGGCAATTTACATATGTGGAGCACAAAGCAAAAGTAGATGCAGTGGTGCAAAAATATTGATTTAAGACCAATGAAACAGGCTCCGAGATACAGTCCAACTTCAGGTCATATTCAGCCGGCGTTCCGTTTACTTTATTTACCGTTCAGTTTGGCTTTTGATTTAAAACGTTATCCCTAGAAAAGAACGTGTTGGGGGAGGGGGGGTCGCCCCACCCCACCATGTCTCAGAAATGTCAGCATTGCGTTCGTTTGTTCCAACCGTACCGAATCTTCCAGTCTTTGCCTCTGTTTGTAGCCCGTCCTTAAATCATTAGGAATAAAATTTGCTATGCTTCGCTGCAGTCTCTGCCCTGCCACAAATAGATGTAGCAAGCGCTAATTATTGTTGAAACATATGAGACGGATATCATTAGCCAGGTGGTATTCATTAGGTTAATCGCTGCCATTTTTTATTATTAATCATTTGTAAAAAAAAAAAAAAAAAAAGAGGACAGAGGTTGAAATGATTAAGAATTAGAAAGGACGTTAAAAAAAAAATCATTTAAAATGTGCTATTGATTTGCTCATGTGTTGTTCATAGTTTAGCTTTAAAAAAAAAAAAGATGGAAATTTAATTACGGGTAAAATAGCCAATTACCCAGCATGCAGTTTGTGTGTGAAGGTATGATCAAGGCAGTGTAGTTTAACTTGTTCGGGTGACGGTAGCATTAAGTAGACACCATGGAACAGTCTGAGTGGGATATTTTAATCAAATTGGCCTCAATGCTATATTCAGCCCCATGCATATTAATGGAATGTCGTAGGTTGGAGAGAAGGGTAATTACGTTCTGAATGATTTCCAAGGCACTGATCTGATTGCAGACCTTCTGTTTTTCCCTGTTTGAAATTATAGGCTAGGGGCGATAGGCTTAATGCTGTTCTATGACCTTCTAATAGCTCTCTTCGTTCTTATTCCAGTGAAGGATTTTCCCGAGTTTACCTTCATGCCGTAAATACATTGCTGATTTGTTCAGTTATTATTGCTATTTTCGTAAACTGTAGTTTTAATTTAAATAATTAGTGTAGCACTTTTCTTTTCTTTTCTTTTTTATTATTTTTTGGAACTGGCTTGCTTACTTCTTCAGGTCACTTTTCTCATTCTTTCTGTGCACTCTCTCTTTCTCTCTCGCTCTCTCTCTCTCTCTCTCTGGCTTTCTGTTTAACAACGGCTCAGGAAAAAAAGATAAATATGAACGATTGAGAGAACAGTATAGCAGTCAGTTGGGTAATAAATTACATCTGTCTGTTTGGTCTAGTTTCCGGCATTCCTGCTGTAAATACTATTCTGCAGTGGGTAGAATACAGTGAATTATGATGTATCAGGTTTACATGTATTCAGCAACTGGCGTGTGGTCTGAGAGCCACAGCCCGTGGAATTCATGTTCCTGGAGCCGCTGTAAACTACAGAGCAAATGCATTTATACAGCAGTAATATTGTGTAGTAGCTAGAGATCCTGACAAGTTATGCTTTTTTTTTTTTCCTTCCCCCACTTGTAACTCTCTGAAGTCTCAGGATGCCTATCTTCGGGGTTGCTAACCATTTAGTTAGACATACACAGTGTTACATATCATTTGACACTTGACCCTGGAGAAAGTTTGTTACACTATATGTAGGTTCTGGTGTTACATTTTCTCCCATCTGGCAACCTGTCTTGTCTCCAACCAAAATGTCGTGAAGTCTTGTTATGTGTTTCAAACAGAGACATGTGGGATGTTTTTTTTTTCCCCAGCTTTATTTGATTATTTTATGCCTATGAATTATTTATTATTGTTTATGCCCTCCCTCGTGAAAGAATATATAGTGTTTGTGTTCAAATGGTTTGTTATACAATTTGATATTACCGTCGACCCTCGCCACTTCGCGCTTCGAATTTCGTGGCTTCACTCTATCACGTTTTTTTTAAATACAGTATAATCATTAAAAAGTTGATCGAGACAGTGTCTTGAGTCAATTATTTTTATTTTTTATGAACTTTTTTCCAAAAAATTGGGTATTAATTCATGTCTAGAGGGCTCTAATAATGTTAAAAACCATATTTAGAAGGTCGTAAACAGGTTTTCTATGCTCTAACTA
>JAOVYU010000002.1:17538296-17554798 GCA_025674565.1 Synodontis membranacea
ATATACACACACACACACACACGCACACACACACACACACGCTGTATATATAAAATCTGAAATGTCCTTTGAAATAGAAATTCCTGTAGAGATTTTTAGATTTGCGATCGTGTACCATGCTCCACATTAACCTCATTTCTAACCCCTCCAAAGCTGCTACTGGCCCTCTTCTAACATAAAGAATATATAAGATAATTAAGAATTGTCATTGCAACAAGAACCCCCTGTTCTGCAAAGCCTATAATTTCGTCCTTTTTTTATACTTCCTCTATTCTTTTTTTTTTCGTCTCTCAACAGCAATTAATCTCATTTTTAGTACAATTTCCACCCCACTCCTGAAGTCAGGCAGAGTCCCCTGTTTTGTTCCTATTTGGCTTGGTTCCTGTGCATAGTCATTAAAGGTCCAATTAATGTCACCCTTTAGCTGAAGAGTGCTCATTTTTATTGGGGAGCTGACAGTCACCGCCGTGAGTGCCGCAGTGTAATATGCATTAATTGCCCCGTAACACTGGTAATTACCAGTTCTTCAAGCCTCTCAGTAAACTGTCATGCCCAGACAAGACTGCTTTGAAATAGATTACTCATTAGGGAGACCTGCCCTGTTTTCCAATGGGGCTCAATGTGTTGGCACAAAAAATGATTCTGGTGCTGAACAAATAGTTGCCAAAAGCAATTTCCTATTACAACTTTCCTGTGACGGGCCTTCTTTCCCTTTTTTTCCCCCCTTTTTTGCCGTCTGAGTAGTCACTCGGGGCGGGGGTCAAGAGCAGAGACAGGGGTCCACCGTGGATCTGTCCCTCCTCCTGTAATTGTCTGTGACGCGCACAACGCCAGTTCTCGTCAGGCACCTGCTCTGGAGGACTTGCACAGCCAAGACCGGCGCTTGCTTACGATGCTCAGGTTACCTCGAGACCCATCATTTTATCTTCGTCATTTCTGTCTTGCAAATTCAGCTCAGTTTTTCTGAGAGTTGATCGCCCGTTGGTTCTCAGCGTGAATGTGCTTTCTGTTTAAGGATTAGTGGAGCATGCGAGGCCATCAATAATGAGTGTGCGTTAATAAAAAGAAATCATTTCGTACTTATGAAATAATTTTTTTTTTCCTAAACGCCAATGAGGCATTATTGGTTAATTAATGAGGGATTATAAATTTGAGAAAAGGAATCCAGTTACATATCCTCAATTCAGTTTTAGTCTTAATAACTAATGTGCATATGTTGCCGTAACTGTTTTCTGTTGAATTTTTAATATGCATTAATTATTTAAAAAAATATAGCAATAAATGAACTGCTTATTTGTAAAGCCATCTTGGTTGTGGGATCATGCACTTCTTCACCATTGATGATAAAGAAAATACCCCATCTTGTTCTCTCTCTCCCCCTCTCACACACACATACACACACATATACGCACACACACTTTTACACAAAGTGTCACCTGCATTTGTTTTATCTCCCTTATAGCACCTGCTTCAGGCAATCTGCTCCCACTCCGTTTAAATGAATTTTGTCACAGCCTTTCACGTTCTCACTGGGCGATGTGCTAATGAAAGGAGATGGTACAATTTGAAGTGACCAGGTAGCACAAAGCACTGCACAGCTGAGCATGCTGGGACACGGGGAAACAAAGGAGAAGGCATGCACTTCATCAATGATAAACCCATTACCCTTCTCATTAACACACATATACACACACACAGACACACACATGCACACACACATCCACATACTCTGGAGCTTTGCTATCAAGAGCATTTGTGTGAGGAGAGAGAGAGAGAGAGAGAGAGAGAGAGAGAGAGAGAGAGTGTGTGTTTATCTGTTTGCATTGGCCGAGCACTTATCAAATTGTTTATGACGCGACTAATTAGGCTAATTGAAGACATTAAGATTACCTGTCAGCTATGTGTATCCAAACTCCACATCTGGCTGACAGCTAGTGACAAGCGAGGGACCCCGTAGCATCAGTCATGATGGCATTTTCCCAAGCCATAATAAGGACAATGGGGGCCCGCTCTAATTTGACGTGGACATGCTTCTCAGGACGAAGGGGCTGGCTAAATTGAGTGTGGTGGTGGTGGTGTGAGTTGAGGAGAGGTCAGGACTGTGTAGGGCCTGGCTAATGGAGTCCCCTTTGGCATTCTGATGGAGAGATGAGGCAATTTGAGGAGAAAAGTGTGGGCAATTTTTTTTTTTTTTCCAAGTCATCAGAGGGGAAAAAATGACCGAAAGCTGCAGACCTTTTGCCCTTGACAAATCACAAGACGATAACACAGAATAAAGCTGCTTGTTTGGGTGTCATAATGTTTTGCTATAATTCACCACCTATATATTTAAAACAAAAAATTATACAAATTGCAACCAGGACCTATGCTCATGCTTTTCACCTTCATCGGTTAAATTCTTGAATCAAAGAGCGTTGCATACTTTTCTTGTATACATTCTTGTTCGTGTAGTAACAGCAAATATACAGGGATTTGATTAATACAAGCCAAATAATAAACAGATTTTTTTAGTATTAAAATGTGTTATTTAACAAAAGCAAAATGTATAATCATTTACATAGTGATACACATCATCTGTTTGGAGATGTGCGTTTAGCATCTATGGAAGGAGTCTCCAGTGTGAGCTCTCAGTAAGATTTCCACCATAACATTTTCAGGACGGTGCACTTTGTGCTTTCCTCTTTCTTGATAACATAGGATACGTTCATACTGCCATGCTGAAGTGACTCAAATCTGATTTTTTTTTTTTTTTTTTTTTTTTTGCCCTAATGTGACACAGACCTGATCTTTTCATGGTTACATGTACACACAAATCCGATCTTGTCAAATCAGATTAGAGTCTCTTTCATATATGATCCAAAATCCGATGTGTATCTGATTCGAGGCCTTGCGACTTGGATCAGAATTCATGTAGCTCTTTGCCTATACACATGCACTGAGCGCTGTAGTCATCCCGGCACCGTGGTCTGCAGATCTGTCGAGATATGCTACTTAGCAGTTGCATGTTAGGTTCAAAGTTAAGATTTTAGGGTTAACGTTAAGCTGTAAGTCTTAGGGTTAAGGTAAGCCTTAGGTTGAGGGCTATAGTTAAGACTGAGTTTATTCTCTGCTATCGGTAAAATTTGCTACAGTAGCATTTTTCTACTGGATAGCACAAAAAACAACAACGGAGAAGAGCTACAGCTGATGAACTGTTTGTCGTCCTACAGCGCAAAACGCGATGGATGCGTACTACTAGTGCATCCATTTCGCCGGTTTTAATACCATGAGATGCAAAAATGACAGGGAGCTACTAGTGTGTGCACTCGACTCACTTCTGTCTTGGTTTACCAAGCACCTGTAAAGCAGCATGTGATACTGGTTGCAGTCTGGGCTGGTGGCCTACTGCTGTGCTTTTGGTTTATGCTTTGTGTTCGTCACTGAGCCTCTTTTTCCCTTCAGCAAAAAAGACATTGTTCAGGGCAACATGGTGTCATCCACAGATCAGTGCTATCAGACGAGGACGTCCTTCTGTTTGTTTCCTTTAGAAAACAGGGTTAAACTGTCAGCATGACAGTCCATAAGCTCAGCGCCCTAGTCGCCCCTCTATACACACACGCGCACACAAACACGCACTGGTCTCACACACACTCACCCCCCACCCCTCTAAATGAGTGAAAATCAATACCACATTGCCTGAGGACCAGTGTTTGGCGTCAGCCTGACCCCGGCACGTTACCCTTTCGTTCTTCCATTACATGTTTCGGAATATTTAACTTCCAGTTTGATCCCCTGGCTAATTAGTGTGGCCAGTCCACATGCAGGAGCCTGTGTGGTGTTTTTGAAGCCCCATGGTACTGTGAGCGAGAGGAGCCGAAGCCCTAGCCACCGGGGTCCTACTCATGTTTTGTTTGCTTTGTAAATTTTTTAAAACGACAATGAAATTCGATTTGTACTGCAGATCATCAAAGAAAATTGTTCCAGCTGTGATGTCATGTCTGGTATCATACCGTCCTCTTAGATTGAGGAAATTTATTAGCATTTTCAAGGTTTTTATTTTTTTTTTTTAATCTTTGCAAAGTTTTGTGACAGCAAAGTTTATATAAAATATACACAATTTCACTGCTAGTTCCTAAGACTACTGTATTGAAATATCATTTCATTAAAAGATTAATGTATTCGTTATTATTATGAAAATATTTTCTCTTTTTTTCTCCTCTAAATTCTTTCAAGTGTAATTTTATGCCAGTTGTATTTTTATTAAAAATACAGTGGTTTAGTTAAGCTTAAAAAAAATAGTATGGAAATTCGAAAAATACTTTTGGACCAACATTTGTGTATAATATAATATCAAGATGTTAATGCTCTGGCATTCATTTCCTCTTTTCCCCTGCTAAATTAGCCTCTTTAATACATTTCATATTTTTTGTTTTCATGATACTTAATCATCTTTCCAGAAAGCATACAATTTTAAAATTGTGGAAAGTTTTAACAATAAATCTGGACAAAGTCATTAAAGGTAGGCAAAATTCTTACAAGTAAAGAATAGGAAATTTTCCGAAAGTATATATGCAGCGTATGTTTAAAGACCAAAACCCCCCCCCCCCCCCCCCTTTCTTTTTCTTGCTATACAACTATATACAGGGGTGTGTGTATACCACCCACAAACTCTTTGGTCCCATGCTGAGCCAACTGGTTAGTGATGAAGCTAAATGACACCATGGCCCTTGTATGTCCCCTTGGGGCTAAAATTACCCCCAAGAATGTAAACATGGTGCTGAGTTAGCACACGGGTTTCTCCTTTAAATCCACTCTGCTAGATATAGGGCAGAACTGAGCCCTAATTTTGACCTCAGTCTACCAGACTCAGCCCTGATGGCCCGGTGTGATTATTATTGTTTGTCAGTGAACAACAGATTTAAGTCCTGTCCGTCTGCAGGTGAAAAATTGTTCTCTTTCTTTGCACATTTCTCTCTGGCCTTCTTGTTTTTTTGCGCCAAGGTGACTGGAGTTACAATTCATTACAGCTGCTGAATAGCTGTGAGCAGTATAGGCTGGAGGTAAAGTTCAGATGCTGTGGTGCTGACATGTTGATTTAGAGGCGGTAACACCACTGTGCACCTCCAAAGGTGGCAATTTGGATGAAAGCCAGGTCTGTTTTCACACAGTCTGTCTTTACATTGGCTGTGCTTATTTTGGGGGCCTTTTCTTTCTCCAGCGTTTTTCACCTTACGTGTCAGACAACCAACTTTCACAATTATTTATAAGAAACAGTAATTTATCTGTCCTCCTCCGTCTTCTTCCATGCAAATTCAGTATCTGGAAAAGTGAAGTGGTAATTTGCAGCCAGCTACGGCTCAGTTTAAAAATAATAATAATAATAATAAAAAAAAAAAACCCTAAAAGATGAATCCAGGCATTCTGAAAAAGGGGGGTGGGGGGAGAGAAGACTTGACTGTGTGGTGAGAGCTTTCAAAGTCTCCTTCACCCATGTGTGTGCATGCAAGATCAGGTCATCCAAGCCATTAAACACCAGAGTCATACCCTGCAGCCCGAGAGACGGAGACTTGTTTATCTGAACAAAACACGTCTTCTGCAGGTCTCTATGCACCAGAGATGCTGGACACTCCAGCACAGAGGCGCCTGGGTCGACCCAGCCAGACCCGGCTTAGGTTACACTCCAAACTGTTGTTGATTACCACCATGGCTGCAGAGGGGCTCATCATAAATTGGAAACACATTAGCAGGCAGGGTTAAGGGCAGGATTAGGACATGTCTTGTGGCCAGGCCTACTCAAAACAAAATGGAGGATTTGTTCCTTTCCCCTTAAGAGAGATTTGCTAATTATTGAAGAGAGCTACTGGGAGTTAAGAATAACAGGTTAAAGGAGCATGTATCCCCTTGACACTGTCCCAAAAGTCCCACTGATGCTCATCATCATGCTAACTTCTACCCTGTCAGGCTACAGAGAGACCCGTTAATCATTATAACATGAGCTCATCTGCTAATTAACACCAGAAGCAGTATGAGCTTGCCATCCTCATAGACCTACTGTTTTTTATGTCTGCTTCACCCCCACTAATGGTTTTCTTGATTGTTGTAAATTAGCAAGATACTCAGGTAAAATATACAATATTGTCTGATATTCAGTGCTTTAAAACTGCTTTTGTTGAATGTATGAATCATCATTATCCTGGTCAGATTTGCTATAAATCCTGGAATCACTGAGCACTAGGCATGGATGAACGGGCATCAGTCCATTGCAGGGGAACCCCACATATGCAACTTTCTAGTTATTCACACCAAGGGGCAATTTAGAGTCACCAGTCTGGCATGTATTTTTGGATAGTGGGAGGGAACTGGAGAACCCATGGGAAACCTGTGTGAACACAGGAGAACGTGCAAAACAGTTCTGCACAGACAGTATCCTGAGAGAAAACATTCTCTCAATGAATCTATCGTTAAAATCATTATAGGTTTTCTTCCATTTGCATGAGGCAGTGTCACATTTATGGTGATACAGAACAGGCCATGCTGTTAACTCTGTCACCTGACACTTGAGCTGAAGAGAAAGGGCAGGCGTTATCCGGTCTCCACGTGAGCCCAGTTTTCAGACTAACCCAGCCATGGCACAGTTGCTCTTGGGTGAAGTATTGCTGGCTGATCTGCACACGTTCTGTTTTTCTGAAGAGCTTTTATCAGAAACTCATGATGCAGACTGCTCTGAACCACCCCCTGGTCTGCACGCTGAACAGATCATAGGCCAGCCTGCTGGTTGTTTGTTTTTTGCCATGTGGCCAAAGCAGGCAAGCACGTGTCTGAGTGAGTCAGAGCGTGAAACTGCAGATCTAAGCTGTGTATTTCACGGCAGCACAATTTCAAAGGCAAACAACTGCCTTCGAAAACAGAGAAAGGAAACATCTATGGTTACCCGTCTCTTTTTTTTTTTCGCATTTTAATTATAATAGATAGCAGTTGGTACATTTTTCATTATTCTGTATTTTTAGATGGGGTCATTACAGAGCTTTCTGATTGCTGACCCTTTGGCACTGGCCAATGTCTTTTGTTGCTTTTCACCCTGTCATTTCAAAGGAAATTAAGTGCCTAAGAGTGGAAGTGCCATCTCCTTAGTCATTATCGCAGACAGACCAGGCGTTTATTGGATCTCACCTCACCAGTAGCACGGTGGTCATTAATACATGAGCGGAGGATAATGAGCGCGGTGCGGTTTTACACAATTATAGCCACATGCTGGATGAGGTTGAGGGTCTTTACATTGTCGCATTAATGAGGTTATCAATATGTGTGATGGACAGAGCCTTTGGCTGGTGCTGGCATGGTCAGTGGTTGAATAAGATCCGAAACTAAAGGGGGTTCTTGTCCTCAGGGTCATGGAGGTGCCCAAGGTTTGCTGATAAAATGCCATTTTAAGTCGCTCTTTAATCTCCCCAGCTGTATTGACAAGCCATGCCTGTGGGTGTAAATTTCACCTACACTCTGCCATCAAACAAGGAGCAAGTAGGGGCATCTGCGTCACATCGCGTTTTGAAACCTCATTGACTGGGGCAGAAAGCTGACATAAAAACGTCTTCAAAAATTACACCTGGACAAGGACACGACTGTTTTTTATGGCAGTGTGTTCTCGCTTAATTACATTGCTGGTGTCTGGGGCTCATTTGAAGGCCAAGCATAGCCCATCACAACCTTGTGTTTGTGTTTTACATACCTGAGAGAATTGAACGCTTCCAGTACAATAAGAGTTTGTCTTTAGCTGGGCGGATGTTAATGGCAGGCTGTTTGGCTATTTGTGATATTTATGAAGAGTGGACCAGCGCACAATTCTTGTTTACCGCCTGCACTGTTCTGTCCAGGCGAGGCCATACCTCTTCAAATATCCTGTTTGTGTGGAAGCTTTTTTTGTTATCACTGGGCTGCTGTATCCAGGGCCCCAGGCTGGTCGAATAAAACATGCGAGACGGAGGTTCTGTGCTGATATCGCCTTGCTTGCAGCCTTGAGTCGGCCCCCCGCCCCGTATCACCCAGTTCAAGCCCTATAAATAAACACCAATTAATCACCAGCCGAAAGCCAGGCCAGGCCAAAGCTGTGACAGCATAAACCCCGGTCTCTCTCTCTCTCTCTCTCTCTCTCTCTCTCTCTCTCTCTTTTATATTCACACTTTGTCACCATGGGTTGTGGTAAGGGTTGGTAGTGCAACATAAAAAGTCCAGATTCAGTGCAATGCATGTCAGCACTTTGCCACATGTATTAAATTTGTAACAAAGGTGTGTTTGTACCGAACTCTTCAAATTCTGTCTTACAGTTTACTTTATTTTTTGTATGAGAGAGAGTAGTGAATGGCTTAGATTCTGCCATTTTAAAGCCTACCTAAGGATTTATTGTACAGTGCCTTCTGTGCTGTGCTACATTTCGAAATGATATGGACTTCACTTCACTTCAGCCCCAGAAGTTCAGGGGTTCGGTTCAGGCCTTAGGTGTGTTTATGATGAAAAGGTATTCTATAGAAGATGCTAAATGATGCTGTAGAGATCTGGAGACAACACCATGGAGGGCTGTAATTAGTTATTTAATTACGCTGCGGTTACACGTGTGCATTGAGAAGGGGGGGGGCTGCCCTAATGGCAGCTTACTCTCTCAGCACCTCCATTTGGGTTTTTGTTCTTAAGTGCTGTGCTCTCATTAAGCTGCCGTTTTAACCAGCATGGCACCTGCTTCAAAATCAAATGCAGACCGCTCGTTATGGCTAATGGCAGTGTGTCTGCCAGCAGCCCTCTCCACGGCATCCCACTTACTCCGCCCGCCAAAGCTAGCACGCTCCAAATTAGCTACATTTCACAAACAATTTCACCAACTCGTTACGCAGTTAGATGTTTATTGGAAGATGACCGACTTTCCCGGAGCGTCACGGGTGCCAGCTTTAGGTGATGGAGCACTGGCCCGCATAATAGACCACAATTATGATCTCAGCCTTGTGTCATTTGCCACGTTATTTATGGAAACCTTTCATTGGGGTTTTTTTATTATTATTTATTTTGATATGGTCGCAAACCCGTCTCCTTAACCTGAGACCCCTGTTGTTTGCCCTTCACCTCCTCCCGTTCCACTGCCAGCAACCCACCCTTTGTATTGCCTGATTTTTTTTTTTTTTTTCCAGCTTTGGGATTTATTTCAAGGTCCCCTGGTATGGACTTTATTAATTCAAAATAGAATTCAAACTCCATTTATTTCCTCACGGTGCAGCCTTGGTGACACCATTCCCCAGTGTTTATAATTTTGCTTGTTTCAATTTGTGCCTGGACGCCCCTGACATCCCAGGGACATGATGTATTGTACACTTGTGCCTTATCTGTTGATGTACAGTTTTAACCTTTCAGAAGGTTGCTTTCCCTTCTCTCTGCACCCTCCTTGCTTTTTTTTTTTTTTTTTTTTCCTTTTCCTGTTGCACCCCCCCATCTCGCTGGCTGAAAAGAGCAGTACACACTGATGCTCAATAAAAGTCTGTCTTAACCTTGCTCCAAAGTTATCTAATGTAAATGTTTAGATTTTGTTTCCATAACATTTCCATAAAAAGAATGACCATCCATACGGCAATGGAAAAGAATATGGAGCTCTTACAGAATAAGGAGAGGAGATGGTGTGAGGGGGAGGGAAAAAAAAAAAAAAAAACTTGCACTATAGATTGCTGTACTGAATGGCTCAGCTATGTGTGACTTTGTGGTGAACTTGCAGTGCATCTGTGGGCTCGCTCTCTCTCTCCAGGGCTGTTAGTTTTGGCGTGTTTGCCCAGAGATACTGAACTGTAAATCACAGCCTGTAAAACAGGGAATGCCGGTCCGCCATCGCATGTACTCACTTTTCTTCGTCCTGAAACTTCTGTACCTCTGCTGGGGTTTGGGGTTATTTACACAGTTCAGTTGCCCTGACTTGTCCAATGCAGGTCAAACAGCTTATTATTTATAGAATGAGTAAGAAGTGGCTTTCAGGAAGTTAGGATGAGGGCGTGAATGATGAAAGTTTAGTGTAGATGATGATTACGATGATGGAGGTGCGCTAGAGCTAAATGCAGTGTAGTGCATCTAATCATGGCTCTGATGTTGACAGAGACAGCCATATTTCGTTGATATCATGATTGATCGCATTTGGGACTTTATGAACTGTTCCTCAGGGCTGAACTTCCTGTAGTGCCGCATAGCCCGTCAGGCGGCTTCCTGTCTGCCTCAGTAGGGACAGCTAGGCCCCATTTATTATCTCAAGGCAGTCAGTTTCACTCAATAATCTGGATTCGTGTGCATCTCTGCTCTCACCTGAAAAGAATCGTAACCCTGACACGACTTTACGTCTGAATCTTGAAGTTCAAAGATCTAGCCGTGATCTTTCCTCGATGGAAAGGCTCCTCACTTTTCTTCAGGGCATAGTGAATACCAGCGAAATGATTTATAGCATGGCAAGAAAAGTGTGAAATCATTCGTTACTGTTTTCAAAATAAAGAGCTTTAATTACCCATGTGATTTCAGAGCCAAATACAGACATATGAAGTAACTAGCAAAATGCAAAAAAAGCTGTCATGTTGGAATAAGAAAGGGATCAGAAAAAAAGGTATCTGAAAACTGTCAGCTTTTCTCAGCAAGCGGGTGAGTGCTGTTATTTATAGCTCTCCAGAAGTGCAACGTGAGCCAAGCCAAAATGGCTGTACTTTAAGTGTCCATGTGAATGAAACAGCTGGATTGTACGGCAACTGCACTGACAGATGCACGATTAGAGCGAGACTGCTCCCTCCGTTGTGGCCTCAGTTCCGTGCTAACTGTGAGCGTTCTGTCTGACGCACTAATCTCCAGCATTGTTCTTCAGAATTATTATAGTTGAAGCTGCATTGTAAAGGTACCCCGATCTTATCAGATGACGGTTTTTGTTTTGCACTCTTAGTCACTTTTCCTAAAAGGGTGGATCAAAAGCAAATATTCTGCACATTGTTTTTTTTTTTTTTTTTTTTTGTCGTCTCCCATCACATGTGGTTTTTTATCATTTGACTAAGCAAGCCAAGAAAATCCAGTTGGATTTTCTGCTTTAAAGCAGCTATTCGTGATTGCATGTAATTCTGAACTGAATTCATTATTTGCAGGTTTGGCCCGGGTCTGGTCATCTACTGGTATGGCTTTATAGCAGAACTGGACTGCCAGCGAGACAGAGGGATCCTTCTCAAAGACTGTTTCCCCTCAGACATCGTGACTCTGTGCCATAGCCCAGACCAGTGCTGACGCTATAGCTAAGGGTGATACTGAGGCTGAGGGAGTGGGAGGTCACAGGGCATTTGCTGGTGGAGACGTGAATCCGGAAGCAATTTAGTTTTCCTGCTGCGCGCAACTACTGGCAAACATCTGCCCTGAACTCCAGCTGAACTCCCAGAGATCAGGGTTGGAATCATACCTCTGTGCAAAATCACGCCAGGGAGCCTGGGGTCCTCGACTTTGCCTGGACCTCCTGGTCCTTCAGGAAGGAGGAGACCTCTTATCACAGTCCTTTTCCTCACCATTCTGTCCCTACACAAACTCATGAGGCCAGCACAGAGGTCATCCCCATTATCAGCTTTTGTATTCTTCACTTTCTCTTTGTCTCTGATAAGGGCGTGGTCCCTTTTAGAGCTCTGTTTGCTGACCTTTTCTTCCTTTTTTTTTTTTTTTTTTTTTTTTTTTTTTTTATTTGGGACATTTCACAAGTTTGCCAAGTGGATTTGAGTAATGATTATATTCAAGCTTTCTGTTTTTACCTTTATTCTTCACATGACTGTCAAACATGCCTTTAAACCAAATAAAGTTAAATAACCTGGAATTTGTGCTTAGGGAAAAAAAAATATATTTTTCATAGTATTCTGTGGAAAGAAATAGAAAATCTGGTTATACTGAGATTTATAAATTTTGTAAAGAAAAATTTATTATACATAGATAAAGTAAAAAAAAAAAAAAAAAAAGCAGTTGGTTCGCGATCTCTGTAGACTGTAAGGAACTCAGGTTGGCGTTCTGCAAGACTCCTGTGTGCTGTCTGGATGAAAGACGAGAATGGGCCCTTGGAGCTGCAGTACCATGGTGAGATATGAGCGAGATCAAGAGCTTCCCCTCTTTTTTCCTGTACTCAGTGTTAATCAGGCCCAGACCTGACCTGCTCCTCTCAGGGAGGAGTGCAGCAGAGCTTTACCCATCCCTGACCTCTCTCTCTCTCTCTCTCTCTCTCTCTTGCTCTCCATCCGCCCTTCAGAGCTTAGAGCACTCCTCCAGCCCGTGTGGACCTCGCTGCTCAACTTTTCAATGGCAATAAAGTGTTACATGATTTGTTACCCTTAAACCTCTAACCCTAAAGCCGCCCCCACTCCGTTTAGGCCTCAAGCACCGGGGGTCAGAGAAGGGTCACGGGGCGGCCATGATTTCCTCTGTCGGGCCCATTCCTCCAAACGGTACAAAACAACGGCCCCCCAGCGGCCAGTTAACAGAGCCTTATTGGACAGCACTGGAATGCTTAGACATCACTTTACAGCTCCTTTTGGGCACCAAAAAACAGCTTTTTTTAAAAAAGGGAGCAAAATGCAATGTGGAATAAAGACGACGAAAAAAATAGTAAAGAGGAGATTCAGTTCCTCTCAGCTTTCAAGCCTTCCTGCCATTGTTTTTCAAAATGGCTGTTGCACAAAAGAGGAGCTTGGGTCAACCTCTATAAATTAGTTTCTGCATACAATGCAAACCAAATAGTGCTTTTTTTTTTTTTTTACTGTCACTACAAAGGAAGGTCAGAGATGAGACAAGGGTGCAGAGATTTCCATGATGCAATTGCAGGTTTCTACTAATGATAAAGTACACTGCGTCTTTATTTTTTTGTTTTTCCTAGGTAGTTTCCAGTTTTAGATTCATTGTTCTTGTCACAACAATATCCGTGTTAAAGTGCTCTCCAAATAAGGGCTGCCTCCTATTGTTGTTTGTGTCCAACTGTTCCTTCACAGGTTTAAGTATACGTACCTTGCATGCACGTACAGGCTAGTCCTCAAAATTGGTCATTCTGATCAATAAAAAATATGGGTTTCCTGCCCATAAAGATATATATATTTGTGATGATTTTGCAGTACTTTAGAGATCCACACTAGATATTCTGAATAGAATAGAGGCTGCTGCTCTACATCTTCAAGAGCATCTCATCAAATGCAAGTCCATTCCTCTGTTGTGCTATAGCAGCCAGACATCCCACAAATGCATTGCAGCTATAAGCTTTACTCAGACAATATGCCAAAGAATGGCCATCCACCGAGGATTGCACTCGCTTATTAATGTGGGATAGCAGTTCACGTAATGGGCTACAGCAGCGCTCAGCATGCTCACTCCATTACTGACTCTGGCCAAGCACGGAGACCGCTCAGCACCGCAGACTGGCCAAGACTCGATGAAAAGCATGTTCTGGAAGCTTAAAGAGACAAAGACACCATGCTTTTTTTTTCCTTCTTTTTTTACTTTGTTTGTTTAAAAGCCAAACGTGTCATGGCTCATGACGCCACATGCTTAACACAATATCGAGAGAATTAAAGCACACTTCTGGCAAAAAAATTAAAAGATCATCTTTCTTTACACACTACATCCATAAAGTGTCCTGTGATCCTCAGTTGTGTAGTTGTGCTCAGGAGGATCTTTTAATTCTACGACTGTGTCATTTGATAAAAGCAGTTACAGTTTGGATGTGAAAACAGAGCCTAGTTTATAAAAAAAAAAAAAGAGAGAGAGAGAGAGGAGCCTTAAAAAAAAATCTGAGGAAATAAAAGCCTGAAGACATCTTTCAGGAGAGAATAGATCCAGATTGTTATTACAATCAGATGGGATGTATGTGCAGGCACGAAATGGCATTTCAGCTGTTGTTTAACTTTGGCTGAGGTTGTAAGCACTCTGCACAGCTGTGTGCACTCCACCATTAACATATCTATCTTTCACTGCCACAGCAGGTGTGCAATCATGAGCTGCTATAGATTTAGTTCGGATCCACTGAGGTACTCGCAGACAGGCAAAAGAGATCTGACCTAACATTCTTTAGTAACAATTAGCTATCATTCTGTGATCTGATTCCAGGGCTTGAGAGAATTGTGAGCGAGAATATCCATACTATCGGAATGCATTGCTAGGTACTATTCATCTTTCAGTGTCTAGCTAGTCTTCTTTAGGTCTGAGTTACATATCTGTTACGTGAATGTTTTTTGGTAGGTCACCTTGCTGTTCTGTGTTATCTTTCTGTAAGCTGAAAATATGCATTATTTAACCTTTTGTATTTTATTTGCTGTTATTTGGAATACAATATGCATATCTAATGTGTATTTTAAGCGTATGCTCTATAACATGAAAGTTTGCACTCTGCTACCTTGCTGTCTCCTCTAGAATTAATTTCCAGTTTTTAGAAAGTCGGATCTTCTGCATGATGTAGTGAGTGAGATTTAAAAAAAAAAATCCAAAGGAAGAGACATATATATATATATATAACCTTTTCAGTATTTTGGTAAAAAAGCTCTTTTCTGTAAGAACGTAGACATAGTATGCCTTTATGCTGAGTATAAGGGCACATTGTTCTCGTAGCTCACCCTTTCGTACATTTGATTTGTTTGGTTTACAGTAACACTTTTGAGACATGAAGGGAAGCTTCAAATAAAGGGCCCCTTGTTATAAGCTTGGGGTGGGAGACTTTTGCGGGTGGGGGAGGTCGCCGTGCTGTACCTTGGTAAAGGTCATAGACCTGAGTGACTTTTGGACACCGGAAGACGAGCAGGAGACGGCATGACAATCAGATCAGAAAGATGCGTGACTGAAACATGGAGTTGGGAAAATATGATTCTGTAGTTGGTGAGAGAACTGAGGAAGAACATGATATGGGGAAAACAAACTGTGGCGCGCCCAAGCCAGAGTTCACAATTGAGAGTGAGATCTCCTGATGAGAGCTGTCACTGCCTTGTTACTATGAAACAAATGTTCTTGGTTGATAGTGATGCTGTGTATATGTGTGCGTGTTTGCGTGTGTCCGCACACTTAACCCTGCCTTTTTCCAAAACAGCCAGAGCTACCAATCCTGCTGATAGCAAAGAGCTCGCAGAATGCCGCAGGCTGCTCAGACAGGCGTTCAAAAGTATCCTCCTTATTTGCCAAAACAAGCCCAATGATCATTTATCATAATAAAATAAATCATGTATGGTGCTCAACACAGAAATGAGACAATGTGGTATTAGATGTGGCCATTGCCTCATTTCAGAAATGTTTAAGAAGGCAGATGTGATTAGTTATTTCATTAAATTGTTGCCAGTGGCAACATAATATTTTTTGTATGATGATGGCCAGGGGAGGATGGCATGCTTGTTGAGGCAGGGGAAACGAAGTTGTAGGTGATGAGCCACCCTTCTGCTTTATGAACGTTTTTTTTTTGGGGTTGTGTTGTGGTGAATAATTACATGATCTACTTAAAGTCTTATCTTCCCTTACAGATAACCATGATTTTTGTATTTAGAGATAACCAGCATTTTTTTGTATTTTCCGCTGTATATTTTTGCAAATCATTCCACCCGAGACATGTTTAATAAAGTTCCATCAGCTGCTTGATTATAGCAATAACTTAATAATAAAAAAAAGGCATAATAAATCCATCAGTAGCAAAAAAAAATCAGTTTCACTTTAATAAGCTAAAGTTTTCAGCAGTTGGAAATAAACAGAATGTTTCTTTTTTTGTGATTATTACATGTTGGCTATGAATTGCGTATGTCATTTACATGTTAATTCCTGGTGTTTTCCCAATTAATATACATATGAAAAAAAAAACTATTTATATTTTTTTTTAAAAATTACTAAATTAACTTTTTGCAGAGAGTGATAAAAGTGTTCCTTATCACAATTTCATAATAACCTTAGCTGATAGTTAATCTGACACAGTAGGCTAAAGAGAAAGGTATAATTAAGATTTTACATTAAACCAGCTTGTTTTTTATGACTACTTCCTGTCTCCAGGTGTGTCTGGTCTAGACACCCCACTCCCTCACTTTATCATTAGACTGCCATTAATTTCAGTCCTGTTTGCAGATAAGATATGCAGCGTTACTAGTTAAAGTGAGCTTATCTGAGTATTAATGATGGCTCGTGGAATGCACAGAGTTGAGTAAGCAGCTGCTGAATTTGTGATTCACTCTGTGTCTGTTTTCACAGAATGCAAGAGTCCTGATGTGCTCCATGCTTCTTGCCTGAACTCGTGAGCTGTCTTATGTCATAGTTTGGACATCTCTTGTTGCTATTTATTGCCGTGAGCTGTCCGGATAGGCTAAAAAAGCTCTTGACACCAGCTATTGGTTTTCAACACCAGCACTCCCACCTGCTAACAGTGTGCCCACCTCTGTGCTGTTAGCACACTGTGCAGCTCTAGAGCTTACTCCTGTGTACTCTTCTCCACTCCTCTATTCTCTTCTTTACTCTTTTAAACTCCTCTATACTCTTCTCTACTCCTCTATAATATT
>JAOVYU010000002.1:17591276-17603588 GCA_025674565.1 Synodontis membranacea
TATATGAGTGTGTGTGTACATATATACATACACACACACTATATGGACAAATGTTTGTGGACACATGACCATGACACCAGTATGTGGTCCTTCTCCAACCTGTTGCAAACACACATCATTTTGTTACGTTTTCTCCATAGACATTTCTTCCAAATGTCTCCACAATGTCAAAATGTTCTTGTGTTCCTTATTATGCAGATATCTGGTTGCTATAAAGAGCTCAAGACATACCCTGCCCCCCACTCCCCACTACACACCCCCTTCCTTGAGCAATGTCCCCTGTTCTGTTTTACCAGACTCTGTAATGACTTTATCAGTCTGGATGGCACCAATAAGCAACAGACTATAGATTCCTCATGGCACAGGCATTAGACCATTAGGCATCTAACTACCCCCAACTACTGCTTCAGCACAATCCCGATCTCCCCAGTTCCAAGATCCCCAAGGCTCCAAGTCTTTTCTTTCATTCTTTCATATACGTTGCTTGCAATACTACAGGAAAAGGGGGGTTATTGTTCACTCGTGAATGCTGAAAAGAACTGGATTCTCCTATATAGCATAACTCCGTGGTTGAAAAATACACCAGTAATCACCCTAATCACAGAGCCCAGAGTCCTTCAGTCAGCCGTCCCCATGTCTGGGAGGGTCTCAGGAGTGTGCAGCCGATCTCAAGCTTTACTTCCCATTGTGATGTTGCTTTGCTTTGAGACTGAGACCGGAATGGGTCAAGCGTCTGATCTAAGACTATAGTAGAGGCTTATCTATAGAAAGAAAAATGTCAGGTGTTTAGTCCACAAAGCTTGCTTCTTGAAGTGGCACTTTCGGTTCTCTCTTTTTTTTTTCAAAGTACAAAACTAATGTGAAGGAGTATTTACATAGCCAACAGATTCTTTTTTTCTGAGGAAGAGATTTGTCTAGGGAGATTAACCAAAAATGGCTAAACTTAGCGAATTTCCGCTGTAACGCCAGCAGGACAAGCAAAAAACCTTTAAGGCTAGAGCATAATGTCAAAGGAAGAAGAGCATATCTGTGATGTCAAACTTGGTTTAAGGTCAGAACTCTCTGAAGTGTAAGCCCACCATTTAGCCATTAGCTGGGAATGTAGGGCAGGCTGCAAACAGCTGCAGGGGCCACTTCCTGTAGGTTAATGATGCTAAAAGTGTAGAAGTCAAGCATGGCGTCCATTTAGCCGGCTCTGAGAGAGGACTAAACAACATCTCGGCAGAGAATCCAAACCCCTCCACTCTCTCTCACACACGCCTGCTCATCCTTGTAAAAGCACAGACACTTGAGCCAGCAGAAGCAGAAAAGAATAACTACACCTAGCTAAAGACCGCTCCATTAGCACTTGCAGGAACACTTCTTGATGACAGACAGAGCTGAGCCAAACCTCAATCCTTCAGCAGTGCCTGTGGTATGTTCCATTCAGGAATGCTAGGTGGACCTTTCGACTGCACTGCTCATCTTCTGTGTTAGCTTCACATGAGAAAAATCCTGCGATTCTTGAGCATCCAGGCAGTGTATTTGCTATTAGTCGAAGTGCCTTGAAGACTTCAGTAATCTCCATGTTTCAGAGTTGAGATGGAAGAGGAGTTTAAATGGCTCTTAGAGGCACAAGGCAGAGAGAGGACTGGAGGGATTTAAGCAATGCCATGTCAGCCTCCTTTAAGAGCATTCCAGTAGCCTCTTTACCCCGTAGTGCTCTTCTGCTCAATCCTGCCCCTAGGCCTGCTGACCCCTGACATAGGTCGGTCAGCTTGGCTATAGACTACTCGTTTGTTACTGGTTTTATCCACTGACAAAGCAGGCAGGAAGCTGGCAACTGCCCAACAGCCCCATGGGAGGATGACCATCAGCTTGCTCAGCTTACCACTTATTATAGGAAGAGAGGGGAGGGAGGGGTGGGACTGTTGCGGGGGCTGAATCAGAAACGTGGCTGACCTTTTTTTTCCTTGCAGACAGTTTTTCTAACTAATGAAACGCGAAAAGCCTGGAAGCCACAAACGTTCCTGTCTCCCGCTAACCCGATCAGCAATGCATGTTAGCGCCTATCAGGCAGCAGTCCAGGGACCTGACAGAGTCTGACTCTCATCTGAGTAACGTTCCACACAGCACATTTAAATATTATATCTATCTCACACACACACAAGCTCCATAAAATCTATCTTTTTTCATTTTTTTAATTTACATCACACTGCCCTCTAATAAAGTTAATAAACACATTCCAGTCTTAAATCTTAAATCTAAAAATTTCTCAGAAATTGCAGCCTACCTCTTTCTTTCCCTTCTCAACCTATACCTCATACTGAGGGATCAAAGGGAGATCAAGTAATCCAAACATAGCCCCTACTCACAAAGCTCATGCGCTGTGTTAGGAGGGGAGATAAAGGGAGATTTGGAAATCCGCTAAGAGCTTTTTGGACTGACTCAAGCCACAAACAGGAGACCCGAGTCCAAGCTTGGTGCTTTCTCCACAGCAGAGCGTCGAGGCCTGAAAGTGCAGAGGTCTTCTGGACCACAGCAGGTTAGGAATACAAGGGAAGGCTATTAACCTCTAGGGCTAAAATGCACCCTGATGACTCCCTGGCTCAGAAACTGTTGACAAGCATCTGTGTTCTTTTCAACAACTTATTGAGCTTCCCCCACCACCAGCACTGCCCTCCTCTTCCCTCGTCAGGAATGTAACACAACCTCTGACTCGTAACTCAAGGCCCTCTACTACTGCATCACTCTGATGCGAGGTGTAAGACAGCTGTTGTTGAATTTTTTAATGCACTTACATTTCACACTCCGTCACCCAGACATTGCCTCCACTAATGTTTCATGATGCAATCAAGCAAGGGAAAGTACAGTAGACTTTGATCAGCAGTAATCAGGGTCTATCAGAATCTACTATAATGGAACATGAAAGTGCCTCAGTAATGCTTGCACTATTGATAGTGCTGCTCTTTTGTGAAGGCATGAAGGCTTGCTTTCTTTTTGAAAAAAAAAAAAAAACCCACCCAAGTCATTATCCGGGGCTAAAGCTTGAGCAAGGCATGAAAAACTTTTTCCCATCAGGTTTACAATAACACACTTCGAATTTACCTTCATATTTTAGACTGTCTCAATGGCCAGGACTGGGAGGCCCATTCCATCTGTTGATTGACATTAATGTCTCAGGAAGTCATTTTTGTGTGTGTGTGTGTGTGTGTGTGTGTGTGTGTGTGTGTGTGTGTGTGTGTGTGTGTGTGTGTGAACCATGCTGCCTTACACCAGGGCTACTATGGAGGGGAACTTTAAGTCTTTCTGACCAGTCTGGGGCCTGGGGTGGAGGTGGTTAGTGTGGCTATAGAGCATAGAGGACAATGGCTCCAGTCACCCTTTGGGCAAACCAATGAGGGGGCCTGTGCCAAGTAAGCTAGGATGGAGTGTATTTGGCTGTTGTGGTTAAAGACATACGGTAGACATCTTGAAGCAGCTTTGCAGATCACTCTAATTCTGGGGGCTTGAGATGGTTCTCCGCAATTCCATTACTGTCAGTGGTTACCACATCTATTATTGCAATTACAAGCAGGTTTCAACACTAGGAATGCTACGAGGATGAATTGTTAACATCTGCAAAGCTTGTTCCATGTGTCAGGGGTTGTCTTTTGCTTAAACACACATCTTTTCCACTCACAGCACGTTTCTTCAATGTCACTCCCCACATTTATTTACTTAATTCCACTCAAACTGTGCCTTAAAGAGATCCCTCTCGGTTTGAGTCCAAATAACTTAAAATGATGCGTGAAGGCTTGCCTGCCTTTTTCCTCCATAGGCTTCATTACTTTTTAATATCTGTGCAGGAAGAGGGAAAATGGCGTGGAGATAATCAATGATATAGAAGCAGTAGGCCATTAATCTCCCAATGGATTCCATTCTAATACACACACTTGCATGGGCAAACATGGGCTCCGTTGAATGCACATGTCTGCCTGGATGAGTGACTTAATGAAACAGCAAACTCTCGCCTTCTCAGAGGAGTTTCCTCTCAGTGAAAAATGAGTCATCCAGCATTTTCAGCGCATCGCCGAGGCAAAGGAAGAGATGGAAACAACACATTGAATTCAGGGGAGACTCGAATGTGCCCCATGCGAGCGAGCAGCACAATGTGAGCAGCAGGCCGGAAACACTGGGAGAACTGGAGCAAGTCCCCATGGAGATTTTATCAAGGATCCCTAATGTGAACAAGAGTTCAGCTGATCTGGGAGTATGGACACAAAGACAGGGCAGGGAAAGAAAGGTGACCTGCAGTAATGAAGCAAGGCTGAAGGACAGATAGATAGTCAGGGAAAAAGAGCGATAGGGATATGGGGGAGGGCAGAGAAAGAGGGGAAAGGGAAAATCAGGGGGAGATAGAGCAAAAGAGGGAAAGAGGATATGAGAGACAGGATATGAGAAAGATGAAGAGACGGGCAGTGAAAGAGAGGCAGAAAAAAAGGAAAAGTCCACCACCTGGGTCTGTTGTGAAGTAGGTGAGGTGTGTTTTTACACAGAGATTTGTACATAGTGACCCTCTCTCAGCGTGTGCTGTAACTGGAGCTAACTGCTGGTTCTCTGAGAGCTCATCTCCTATGTGCTAAACAGGCACCTGGAGACAGGACTAGCCACCGTGACCCATCCATAAAAGTACAGAGATGTACCTGTTTGGAATTCAACCTCATAGGAAATTTCATTCACAGAGAAACATCCAGAGACATAAGGTTCAGGTACACTGGAGGTGAAAAGCTAAGATGGATGTCTGGGAGGAAAAAAAAAAAAAAAAAAAAAAGCAGTGGGAGACATTTTGGAGAGATCTGGAGAAGCTGGTGGGCGGCCTGGCAACCACAAACACAGGGACAACAAGCAGATGATTGTAGGAATAAGCAGGGTGAAGTTTGATATGTTTTTCATGTAGGGAGGGTAGCTTGGGGGGGCGACAGACACAATGCAGCATGCCTAAGAGGATTGCAGACAGGGATAGAACACGCTGTAGCCCTGAGGTGGCAGAGATTTTGTGCCTGTGTGGAAATCACTGCTGTCACTATGTGTATGATTCACCCCTGCCAGTGCACTCTGCTGTGACGAATGAGCTGCACTTCATTTTCTGGTGATTATGCGGGTTGCTGGCCCTCTAAACCCCTTTGAACTTGTAATTGCTGCTGGTTTTAAATAATGAACATTAAGGGGGATTCGAAAAAGTGTGGATAATTATAGGTTTCCCCCTTTTCTCGTGCTTCTTGGAAGAAGAGGAGGAAGAGGAGGAGGAGCAGGGAGGTGGTTCTGGCTGCAGAAGCGTGCCACATCGCGCCAGGCCTTTTTTTTTTTATCTAAATCAGTGTAGCAGCTCGGTTTGTGAGCTTTAGAACAAGCTTTTGTGTGTGAACCTTGGAAGCCCTGGGGATACAGGGACTAGCACACAATGATCAATATTCACACAAGATTCACATCTGGAGCCAAAGCCTGCTCTAGTTAGATTTCATTTATTCTTTTTGGATGCCATGTTCCTTGTACCCTACATGT
This sequence comes from Synodontis membranacea, assembly GCA_025674565.1. Taxonomy (NCBI): domain Eukaryota; kingdom Metazoa; phylum Chordata; class Actinopteri; order Siluriformes; family Mochokidae; genus Synodontis; species Synodontis membranacea. Next base: position 17,596,800 of record JAOVYU010000002.1, read on the forward strand.
GATTACTTTTGATAATGGGCAGTCTGTGATATATCCTTCTCTTTGTAGCCATACACGCTTCCACGAATTACAACTACTGGGGAAGCTCTGGTATGCACTTGCTAATAGTAGGACTTGTGAGGACCAAAACATCACATGGATTCTCAGGCATTCAGGCAGGATAATGCCTTTCGGTATAGGGGATATGGGCATGTCTTGGGCATCAGCTTCAAAAATTGTGGGCAGGGAAATATTAGAGATGCGAATGCCATAAGGTGTGAATTTTTTTTTTTTTTTGGACTTGGCCTCCACGTCAACATACAAGTTCACTTTAACTTAAAACGAAAGGAGATGTAAACTAGAATGTTTTTTTTTTTTTAGCAAACACATCAGAGGTGTGTTATATGAAATATCAAAATGATCAAAAATGTAATTTCATAGCTGTGCAAAGAAATCTACAGGTCTAAATACTGATTGCACATGCTATAGAGAAAGGGTGCATATTTTCCCATTTTCTTTAAAAGAATTGTTGCAAAGTCAGTCAATGAAAATGTATTTTGGTTGTTTGGTAGATTTTTAATAGGTCAGTCATTACAGCTTAAAGGAAACTGGGTATTCCCAATATATCCACTGAAAGGTGAATGCCAATGCAGTGTACGAAAAAAAGAATGTTTCATTACATTAAGGCTATTAAATTAATCCCTAGATTTTAATGTCAGTTGTAGACTTCTCTTACCGTGGGTGTCATGAGAATTACTGTGGCGGTTTATAACAATGCAATAGATTCCAACCGTTATTTTCAAACTCTACTAGCTAAGCTGGTTATCTGCCTAACACAACCAAAATGGTGACTAACACTGTGACCTCACATTCCCAACCCTAATCAGCAAAAACCAAAACAACAGCAAAGAGAGAGAGGCTTGAAAACTCACAGCACAAAATGGAAGCAGTAGGGTTTCGGGTGGGGGGGGGGGGGTCCCATGGCAAACCAAACTGAGACCATTTTTATTACAATCCCACTCCCCTTTCTCAACTCCCCCCCTTCTCTTCTTTTTCACCTCCTTTTTGCTACTTCCATGTTTGTGCTGTTTCTTTTCCCCATGCATTTCCCTGCTCCTGGTGTGAGCTGAATATCAAAGGGGCTGTATTGAGGCCTGCAGCATATAAAGCCATCTCCCAGGACCATCCTCAGATCCAGAGCCACCATGCTGATTAATGCCACAGCCTGCCCGTGACCTGCCAGGGTCCAGCCCTTCTAGTACCTCTGGCACTGACTGGTGGAATGGAAAAGGAACTGAGGGAGAGGAAGAAGGTTTTAAACTCCACCATGTTCCCTATTTAGCCATGAGGGGAAAATCCACATGAAAAAATGGTATGGCAATGAACATACGCATCTGGCCCCTGAAGTCTTCAGTCGGCTTTAGCTTTTCCACATGAGTGTTTATCTCGTCTTGCCCCCACGGCCCATTACATCACTGTGGTGTTTGGAGGAGTAGAGGGCCAGGTCTTTTTCGTAGTGTGCACACCAGTGTTATTGCTGTGGATGGTTGACTGAGGCTTGGACGTTTGGGGCCTCCTGCTGCTGAAGCGTGGGTTGTAGGAGGAGTCTCTAATGGGGTCTGGAGTTTATAAATCTGACTGCAATGCTCCGCATGCTCTCTGCTCCGTTTGGCTTCTCTTCAGGTCAGAGGAGGTGCAGTCACCTCTGAATGCCAAATCGCCCATCTATGTGGCCCCTGTGGCATGCTTCACTAACCAAGCATGGTCAAAAAAAAAATTTAAAAAAAAACCTAGTGCTGCCTCATTCTCTAATTCTAACATCCAGCACTAAAATCTGCGAGTGAAGCATTGAGAGAACCATCATTTAAACACATTGTGTTATTCTCTGCTTGCTACTGGGTTGGAATCTGAGAAACCTCAATCATCTGCGCACACTGTGAACAGCTTCTATCCTCTAGTGAAACCTCTCATTTTTGCTCATTCATTAAGTAACGACCAGTAAGGCATTAACAACAGCAGTGGAGAAATTACAGGGAGCATAGTAACCACCAGCTGCAAATTACATATGCAATTACACTGAGGGATAACCTGCTTTCTTAAAGAAAAAAAAAAAAAAATGCGTAGGTATATATAAAGAAAAGAACCAAACAATTCCACCAATTCCAATGAGTCGGATATGAGGAACTAACCATTTTGTTCCGGTCTCTTTTCTTAACCATACTTAGGATTGTTTTAGCATGTTAGAGTCCCTCAGAGGAATCAACCCTTTATAGAGAGACTATGACAGCAGGATTAGAAAGCAAAGTCAACAGATTTGATCTTTCAGTGAATAACAATTCCAAACACCTCTGCTCTAATGCTGCTGTAACACTTGGAGCTGCTGGAGGCTTATGATAGGTGTACTGTAAACAAGGCTTTGTCAGTCACTGAGACACACAGAGCCAGGAATTAACATTAAGGCAGTTGACACGAAGTGCAGAGACTGGTGTTGATTTTCCTATAATTATATAGTCCTCAGAAAGCCTCGAAACTCGATATGAATGTTTTATATTTTCAGTTTTCCTTTTACTTGTAATGAAAGTAAACTCCTCTCTTGTCTAAGGCCAAAACAAGACAGACAGCACATGTTGGGAAAAAAAAAACAAAAAAAACGTTTTCCATAATTCATACTGCATGTGCAAAGCCCGTGTTTTGATCGTCATGGCTCTTCAATTCATAAAAGAGAGTGTTTCTAACAGTGAGCCTAGTCATGGCCCCCCAGGTTTACAGCACTATGCGAGAACAAGGGAATCAGGGAACAGATGGCAGACAGGGACGACTTGCATCATCGTTATGGGTCTATTGAGCAGTCCGCACTAGAACACGCACTGACAAAAGCACAGGCCAGACCTGCCCCTTTGGTAATTACCCCTACTTCAGCAACTTCAAAAACACAGCTACTCTCCAACCCCTGCTGACAATTAGTTTTGCTGCACAAAAGCTTCTCATAAGCAACATGTGTCAAGCACATACATATACATAATTAGGTATCTTGGTAGAACACCACAAACAAACAGCCACATGAACACGCAACATATACACATACACATGGCTTTGGCGTTGAACCGAACCGTTGCCAGGGTTTCCACGGGTGACTGGAGAACTGACTTCTGGGTTTTGAAGCAAACGAGCACATGACAGATTAGTGTGTGGGCCTCCTTGAGCCCTGCACCCCTCTGACCCCAAAGCACCCCGATGGCCACCTCACCCCACCTTTAGCCGAACACAAAACAAGCACTAACCGGGGCCTAAATGAAACTGCGTCTTATGAATGTCCAAAGTAATACAAAAGTAATAAAGGAGGAATGTGGAATAAGCTTATTTCAAATTGGAAAGTTGCAGAACATCACACATGTAAGTGTGTGTGTCCACTTGAGTATCTGCACCCAATGTGCCCAATCTTTATAATGTTAGCAGATTTGCTCTGGCAACTTAACAGTATAATGATAGAACTATACATCTGGATTAGGAATATTTAGAAAGGCAGGGAAATATCATAACTGGTTAGTTTGCTACTGTCATCTGGGACAAACATCCTTAGCAGACATGGGCACATGTATTATTGGCTTAGCCTGCTTATTTGTTTATCAGTTAATTTTACAAAGGGTTATAAAATCATGTCTCTAAGGTAGTGACCTGGAGGTGACACTGGGTTACTATGGCAATTACTGTTCCTTAGGGGGCAGTGAATGCTGTAGCCCTGTTTGTCAAGGATCAGGTAATAGTGAGGTTGAAGTCCTCGTGGATGTTTTGTTAAACCCATTTTTACGACAGCATACAAACCAACCAACTTCCTAAAACTCTGTCTTTAAAAAATGCATTCTAACAGTCTATGTCTAAAAACCGATGCTGAAACAAGCAATAATTCATTCTCAAATCTTTTAGCATAGACGATCAGCGGCTGCTATGAGCCCTCACACCATATGATAGAAGTTACAGGTTGAACATGGACCTTATAACATAAGCCTATATAAAGATGTGCTAATGTGCTATTGGGTTCTCCCACAGACCTCCAAAATAGTCATGGGATCTATCACTTCTTTTTCAGTGACCCCAGGGGAGCAATACACCTGGCTTTGCAGCTTAGCAGCACTTTCCAATCAGAACGGTCAGGAGGCAGACTGGCACAGAACCTGAGAGGCTTGATCTCAGAGAGAGACTGAGAAAGAGAGCATGCTACTGTTCCACCATCTGACCAACACTACACCCTTGTAGAAATCCACTCTGCCCTTGTTCCTAGCCTGCTTAAAGGGGCCTATTTATATTCATTGGTGTTTGAAGGTTTACGTTAATGAAAAGACAGGCCAGGCCTGGAGTGGTATCTTTGTATCTGAGTGCTTCCTGTTTTTATTGCAAGCCTGACCCTTGTCTTTGCAGGGGCGCGAGGGCTGCTCCAGAGGAGGGAGGATGGGGGCACCAACAGGCTGAGAGAACTCGCACTAGTTTTCTGCCCTCACACTTTTTGTTAAATCTTGTAGACATTTCTTATCACATATCCTCTTTTTTTCCCCCCCAAGTCTTCCTTTCTCTCACTCTTCTAGCATGTAAAGCCTAGCAGAGGAATCTACCCTGCTGAGAAGTTTACCTTCCTGAGAACATAAGCTTGCTGCACTATGGGAAAGCTTATAGCAACACACTGGGATTTCCCCTTTCCTAATGGTACTGGAAAAGATCCAGAAAAGCTGGGAGAAAAGACAGACAGCCACTGACTGTGCAAGGCCAGTTTACACCAGCTGATCTCTACTCCAGTCTGCTGAAAGAGGCTGGTTTGTGTGCTACTACTGCACACTGTATGAGAGTGCATTAAAATAAACACAACCACATTTTGGTCTTGCATTCTTCACGGAGGATGGTGTGGGACCGGGCGTCTTTCCCATCCCTTAGGAAGCTGTTGGTGGGTGCCAATTGAAGCGGTCCTTTTTAAGCAAAGACAATTGTAATGGCGAAAAGCTCAGTGAGATTTCTCCCATGAAAGTGTGGGGTCAAAGTGTGCAGGGGAGGCAGGAGAGGGGAGGGCCATCGATTTTGTTATACTGAATCCAAAAGCCAACAATTGTTACTGTTGGCCTGTGTTGTTTTTTCCGCACACGGGCAGGGGGGCTGTCCTTTTGAGCTTTTCAGAAAAGGTGACAATGGCTGGATGTTGAGAACATATGTAGGGAGACCCCTGGAGCTCATGGAAGAGTAGCTCCATGCTGGCCTGAGCATTTGAGAAAATACAACCCTACTCCTTTCATTCTGCCCTTTCTAATGAATGCCTGAATGCCAGACTGCCCCAATAGGCCATTCAGGGGCCAAAGTCCCCAAGAATTCTCCCTAGCACAAGCGCATCCTGAAATAGGAAATACATTTGCTTAACAAATTAAAGTAAAAAGTAAAAGAGTTGGATGTGCTAGTGTGTGGGATGTGTATGTGTGTGTGTGACCAAGTAAGAAATTGTATAGGGGCTGCGGTGAGTAGTAGAGGATAATTCAATTAGGCCTTTTTTTTTCACAAGAAAAAAACTATAAAGGTAGGTTAAAAGGAAAGGATTATTGCTTGTACAAGTCCGACCAGGGGTGTTCACAAAAGGGTCCAAAAAGATGGGAGAAAACATGTAAAAAGCAAGAGAGCTACCAAAAAGAAGAGGAAAATGGGGTCTTGAAAGCTGTACTTCCATGAATTAAAAAAAAAAAAAAAATACTCAGAGGCTTAATCTATCAGGCTTTATTCTGTCTCTCCCTTTCTTCTTTTTGTCTCTCTCTCTCTCTCTCTCTCCCTCTTCTCATTCACTATTTTAAAACAATTCTAAAGAAAATTGGTGGAAAAAGCTGTATAGCTCTCTGTGAATCAGCCTTCATTTTGCCGTGCAATTGCAGGAGCTAAGAGAAGCCCACAATAGGCATTCCTTGAGTCGCCAGGAAAGACGCCTAATGATCCTTCAATAAAGCAAGAAATTTCTGCATGGTGTGAGCCAAGTAAATTAACCGGGAGGCGTGTTTGTAAAAAAAAAAAAAATAAAAAAAACACTGTGGTAGGTGGCTCAAAGGAGGCCTCTAAATTTTAATTCCCACTCATCAACGAACTTCAAGCTTGAAGAAGTTAGAGAGCAAATAAAGAGAGAAAAAAAAATAATACCTGTTATGTTCCCTGTTATGTTCTGAGTGTTCCCAACACTCAGTCTCAAATGAAACGTTTTACCGATTTGAAAATTTCCAGCAGAGGAGATGTAGCCATGAACAGCTGTGAAGTCATTTTGATAATGATGGGAATAATAAGCACATGGCAAGGTTCAGGGCTTGGCTGTTGAAGCTCCACTGCTCCTGAATAGGGAAAAGTGATTAAACAGCTCCTGATTATCCCTGACCAATATGCAATGGATTTACAGGCCTTTCAATTAGGCTGTATTTGCAGGACCTCATTATTTGGGCTTTGCTTAGGTAATCAGGGCTGGGGTTAGCGCTTCTGCGCAGGGGGTGCTACGGCCAGCATGGCCACAGAGGGCACGTGACCTTGTGATGCGTACAGATCACAGGGCACAAGGCCGCTGTCTTTATGTTCACACGCAGACAGACAGATATAGACACACATGGCTCAACTTCCTGCATAGCCTCTTACATAGCCACGTGCACAGGAACAGAGTTGCATGTAACCTGACCTTCTAGGTCCAGATCAATACAGCTTCTAGTCTCCGATCATGTCCTGACATCAGAGAGGGCAACGGAACATGACCGTCTTTGGCCCCTCACTCACCCCCACCAGTCCGCCCCCCCGGGCCCCCCCCCCCCCCCC
>JAOVYU010000002.1:17606468-17625182 GCA_025674565.1 Synodontis membranacea
AAGAAAGAAAGAAAGAAAGAAAGAAAGAAAGAAAGAAAAGAAAGGAGGGCAAACTTGCACACCCTCATTACATCTAAAGGCGAGTTGGTGATTTACATCCGCCCCCACTCCTTTCTTATGAGCCAGAGAAGAAGTGCTGCAGGGCAAATTGTCCCAAACACTAATGGCTTCTGACTGTTCCCTGGCAACTCTGGCATTTTAACCTGTGTGGATGTGCAATCTGCTAAAAAAGAGAGACAGAGAGAGAAGGAGAGAGTGGAAAAAAGGGAAGGGGAAGCATCCCATCATCTGCCTGTGTGACACAGATGGGGATGGCTATTAGGAGGCAGGCGAAAGGCCTCAGGGAGGAGAGGTGCTGGAGTGTAGCCCCAGGCACTTGTGGAAAAGCAATGCCCTTGAAGGATGAAAAAAGCCAGGCCCTATTGCCCTCCTTCTTTATTCCCTCTTTCTCCTCATTCCATCCCTCTTTGTGTCATCACAACAAAATGTGTCCCTGAATATAAGCATGCACGTGTGGATAGAAAAGCTGATCCTGCAACAGAATCTCCAAACAGGTGAACCCATAACAAAAGTCTGATTATTAAACTATTACCCACATGTTTGCATGGGTGATAATATTTATGCCCCACTGAAAGTCTAGGATGTCAGTAAATATTATCCTCTCACATTAACTGTATTGTGGAAGATTTTGTCACTGATGTTGTCAGCCCGTGGACATATCGGTCAATGATGCGTGTCCTTAATTCTCAGAGAAGTGTACAGAGACTGTGAATGCCTGCAGGATGCTACAAATAAGTCCCGCGGATATAAATGTGTTGGCTGCTTGGCTAGCGGGCATGGTATGTTCCAAAGTTAGTGCTCAGAGATGGCACCAAGGGCACTGTACTTTTTAAAGGCAGACTGCCCCACAACACTCCGGGCCGTGCCATACAACTATGTCAACAAATGATTTGCTTCCAAATGAAAAACAACATGTAAAAGTACATTTTTGAAGTTGAGTACTAAGGCCGTGATATTTTGGCACTAGGCAAGGATGTAAGAAATTCTCCACGCTATCCATATTCTGTGTATGTCTCTGATGTTCTTAGAGGCCAGGCTTTGTCTTCACAGAGTGACTTAGTAGTGGATTTTCGTTTCGCTTGGCTTGGGCATTTGTTTCAGGGTAATGGAGCATAAATGTGGAGGCAGTGCCTTCCAGAGGCTGTGCTTAAAGTGACTAATTTAGGCCCCACTAGAGCTAAAGCTTCCCCCACCAACTGGGTTATGCTGCTCAGCCATGTTCGTGAAGACTCTGCCATATTCAGCAGGAAAAAACAAGGACATCGCACGATGCCTCAACCACAGTGTTTAAACAGCAAAGCAGAGGGGTGCATGCTAGAGCAGTGACCCAAGCCATAGTGCTCACCCTCAAGCTCTCAAACGCAGAGGGATCAACGCAGGCCCCATCTTGTTACGCCATCTCCTCACCTCAGCCTGCAAGAACTGCCCCTACAGCACCCTCCTCCCTTTAGCTGATTCTCCTTCAAGGCTCCCTCGCCGAGAAAAGGAGAAAAAGGGATGGATTTTAAGCCTCTTTTTCCCTCCTTTTCTCCTGAACCTTTCACTCGGCATAAGCAGCATTTAGCACATTCAAGAGCCCAAATGGCTGCCAATGTGGGCTGTAGCAGGGGCTCTGCTTTCTTTGTCCACTGTCCCCCCCCTCCCTTCTCTCTTTTTTTTTATTTACTCAGGATTCACGCAGGGACCCTCGCCTGCACCCGGGCCACATGGTCCTGACACAGAGCACTTCCATTCACACTCCAGCAGGCCTCATCACACAGGCACGGACTCACAAAACACACACTCATGTCCACTGCTGTATCGCCACTTTAACACTCTCTAAAGGTTGGATTTGACTGGACTTGGTCACCGTTCAGGTCACCGTTTAGTCCAGCTCCGGTGAAGAGAACGCAGAGTGCAGGATCAGATTGCCTATATTTTATGAGAATTATTTCCTGAGTAGCAGTGTGCATGCAGGCCTGTAAAACAACAGCTTGGTAAACACTGCACTGTGTTAACAAATTAGGAGTGAGACACTGCAAGTCATTAGCAGCTCTATAAAATCAGGGTTTTTTTTTTTTTTTTTGCCTTTTCAGGCAATTCAGTGTAAACCAGGAAAACTCACACACACACAACCCCCACACACACACGTCAAACTCTACAGAAACTTGTCTTGCCTTCACACACAGCTGCATCCTCTCTCAGTGTTAATCTCTAACTGTGTATTGTTTTTTTTTTTTTTTTTTCAACTGCAGCACTAATTTGTGGCTGTTTGTGCTGAAGAACACATAGTTAGGCCAGCTTGTAAATGAAGTGGAATAAGAGGTTTAATGAGAGGTCTTTTTGCGCTGGGAGGATGTAGTTTGAGCACACACACACATACCAGAGGCCCCCCAGCCCTGCCATCAGAAAGATAGCTTTTTAACATCCCAGGAATGCTGTAGATAACTATCACTTCTCTATTGAGTCACTGCCCTGATCCTGCCGCACAGAATGCTTCGAACCCGTGACAAGGTGAAAGGATGAGCCAGTGTAGCTCATGGTCAAATGGCTACCTTTTCACATCCTCCCTTCCGACCTTTCTTTAAACGTCACAAAAGGGAGAAGGAATAAGACAGAATAAGAGGGAATAGAAAAATGAGTGTCCTTCTCACCATCAATTCGAAGTGATAATCATCTGCCAATAACCCAGAGGTTTGGCTAGGCACAGCTATGTATATTATCAAAGGCTCTGGGCTGGATAATTACAAGTGTAATTAACCTGCTACCTGTAACAACAATTATCTAATTACATCATAAATAGGGCCATTGAGAGGCCCACAATGGCTGCTCCTGGCCTCTGATTGCACCCCTGATTTTCCACCCCCCCCTCCCCTCCCTTCTGCCACTCATTAGCCTGTTAATCACTCAGCATCGCTGATGATTTCATAAGTCATGGAACCTTTCATTTAGATCAGTGCTGTGTGTGTCTTTCTAAAATGATCAGGCTCTGAGTGCAAGAGTCCTCACAACTGTCACGAGGGTTTAGTGACGAAACTAAAATGACACTAAAATGTTTTATTTTAAGATGCCAAAAAAAAAAAAAAGAGCTGTAACGACTGAGACAGCAAATACGTGCATGTGGTGGATGTACTGTTGCCTTGAGCAGAATGTTTAGGGTGCTGTGAAGTGTCTACGGAAAGGAGGGTTGCATCTACATCCCAGTGAAACAGGAAAGTTAATTTAGATGAGTTTAAAAAAAAAAAAAGACAAAGAATGCAATAAAGATGTGTGAGAGAGAGATACACTGAGAAACAATCAGGCTGTTGCAGATGTCAGGCTCCAATTTGCATGAATTGTAAAGGGATAAATTGCTGAGGATGAGAGAGCAACAACGCACACCCCCCACCTCCTCTCACACTCCTTTTGGGGAGAACTAAAAGGCGCTGTGATGCCCATGACTGCCTCTCGCTCCAGAGACAGGGATCAGAGCCTAATGAAGGGCCTTGGGTCTAGACCAAAGATTTCACACTCACTGACTCTCTGACAACTCCACCCCATTCCCCATTCCCTAAACCAAGCACACAGCCCAAGCTCTTCCTCCCTGTTTTTTTTCTAAATCAAATTGTACTAATTGGTCCCAGAGGTTATCGAGGTGCCCCCAGCCTCTGCGCTCTCTCTCTCTCTCCCTCCCCCCCCCCCTCTCTCTCTCTCTCTCGCTCTCTCTCTCCATCCCCATCGTTCTGTCCCTGTACACTTTGATGGCTGCATTATTATGGAAAACAAATAACGACTGAGCCTGCGTGCCTGATTGCCTGTGTCTCGCGTTCTTGCTATTGGTGGAGGCGGAGACCTGTGGAGCAGAGCAGTTTCACACTGCAGTAATTAAAGTGTTAATTACGGCAATAATTAGCAGAGCAAATTACATAAATTCTCACCAAAACAGGATTCATATGCTGTGCAAATGATAAGGGGAAAACTGTGAAAAACACCGAGAGCCAGAGAAGCAAGAGAGCAAGAGAGAGTGTGATTTGAAAGAAAACAGAGGCGGAGAGAAAAGACGTGTGGATCTGGCTGCTAACGGCAATATGGCTTTATTAATTCCTGGTAAGGGAATATCAAAGTCCTCTTCAGAAAAAGAGAGAGAAGCTGCAGGAGAGGTGGTGGTGGTGGGGGGGGGGGGGGGATCTGCTAAGACTCAGACTTTACACATCCCTCCAGCAGATAATATGGTTTATGGTGATTCTTTATCCTCAATTACACTTCAAACTAAAACAAATACATAAGAAATCTTGTGTTTGTCCGTCAAACAAAACCGGATGTTGCTATCAAAGAAGGTGCTCGCGGAGGCAAGTTTTTTAGCCTCGCTCATTTGGACGAGCGAGGCGAGAGAGACGGGAGTGTGAATGAATTAAAAGGTTTATAAATCAACAAGTCAACCATCAGATTGTAGCCTCTGCTCGGCCGACCCTCTCATCAGCTCACTGCCATGAAGTTTTGCTCTGAAAATGTCCTGGAGGCAGGGAACAAAGCGAGCAGAACTGATTACTGTGCTGCGGCCCCACTCCACTCCGCTCCACCGGCTAAACTCTGTTTGGCTTCCTAATGAGCTCACTAAAAACCCAATTCATCACCCATAACCCTTTTTCAACCCTCCTTGAAATTCACTACACTGGGTTCAGAAGAGAGGTGGGTCCTGCTGGGGTGACGGGGAGGGGGGTGTCCCTGCGTTCAGGAATGTCCGCTTCTCCCTCAGAGGGACAAATGCGCTCCACTGGCCCCAACATCGGAGCCTTTCACATTAATACCCTTTTCGCCATCCCTGGGAAGACAGGAATTTGGTAGGAAGGGAATGTGGCAGAAGAGAAGGCGGGGGAGTGGGAGCCACTGGACACCAAATGGAGGCAAGAACAGGGAAGAGGAGGTTCTCTCGGTCAGGAGATTCAACAGTGATGACAAACAGCTGAGAAAAAGATGACTGCGAATTCCTCAACCATCAGACACAGTTGGAGGAAAGACAGAGAGCATGGTTGGAGTGTGTGCGCGTTTGAGAAAAGGATGTTGCAGGGGAGCTAAACTCCCACAGTTCCTCATTACATGAAGTCAGAATGATCCTCTTGGCACCTGAGTTGAAACTGAGAGATTACGGAATTGATGAATCCTGAGTTTAAAATGCAGCTGTTTTATTCTGTTTTAGTAATTAATTCTTTTTCCAATAGTATATTGATTAAGCGTAGCCCCTGATAAAGTTCAAACCAAGAAGAGTCCCCCCCTGGGTCAGGGCCATGCCTGCTCACTGGAGTCAGTATAAACTTCTTCCAATTCCACCTGCCTCTCTTGCACAGTTTGGCTTCATAAATTAGTCAGGACCGCGAGCAGCCATGTTAGCTGATCGCCACTTTTGTTTTCCGTCTTTCTGACTTGCTTCTCTTTACCACTTGACCTTTTTTTTTTTTCTATGCTTATCTCACACACACGTACACAGAAATACAATCACTTTCCCCCTTCGCCCCAATGTACCTTGCAGAAGCAAAGAACACTTCTCTCATAAAATCAAAAAGTCACTTTGCATTCTTTTTTTATCTGCTCTTTTTTTTTTTTTTTACCATACAGCAGCGAGCCCACGATCAACACAGAAAGGTAGAGCACAGCAGCCTCTCTAGGGACCCAACTAGCAGAGAAATCAGATACTTCTTTACAAGATTCGGGCCTGCTCGCGTCTTGTCAAGACTCACCTACCGGCTCCTTTACAAGTCAATAACCATGGCCGGCTGTCCTCCCCACAGACATTCCTTACTGTAATTATCATTTCCAAAAAAAAAAAAAAAAAAAAAGCATGCACTCTTTGTACGCTCTTCCAACTTAAAGGGAGAAGCCTCTCCAGAATTCCCTAGCTGGTCTTAGGAATGCTTAAACACAAGTAGAACATAACAGAAATTTAAACTGAAAATGAATTCATTAAAATGGAAGTATCATAACAGAGCCATGTACGGTTGGCTTAATGCCTTGACATGAGACAATTTTCCTCTGTTAATGGAGGCAGCTGCCAGCTTTTGATGAGCTCCTAGCATCTATAGTCCGCAAGGTAAGATCAGCAGGTCATTTTATTACAGTCCAGTGCTGGCACTCTGTCTGACTTTAGAGCCTTGAAAGCTCTTGACAGTAAAAATTGCACTCGGGCCATAGCTAAGATGGCGAGGTGCTTATTACCACAGTGAGAAATAAGAGTTTGGAAGTCCAGGGCTCCAATTATTGCCACTCTAACACCTTGACCTGCCCAAATGAATTATCCCACATATTACTCGCTTGTTTCTTTAATTAGCTGCCTGACATTAAGAATTGGAGAGCCCAGGGAAAAAAAAAAAAAAAAGTCTGCATTGAAAATTGAAGTAGCAGACGATGACAGTTACTTTGGCACTGTAGCTTATAGAGAACTGGCTATAATATTTTGAACCTGTTTCTCGAGGTATCATCATAATGTGGCATGTTCTTAACGACAACGTTAACAGGCACCTGTAAAGTACTACTGTGGTCAGAAAACGTCTGATGCAATTCCTCACCACCATCATTCTTCTTTAAGGCCATTACTTTCGTTGCTTTATTCTTTTTTCTTCTTTTGTGTATCTCCTTTTTCTTTCTTTCTTTTTCTGGCCCTCACTATTGACTTTCTGATTTTTTCCTTCCCATCAGACCTCAGAACCTCAGAAGCCGAAGCTGAGGCAGTCGCCTGAAGCTCATGGGCAGAGAGCGTAGCTCTGAATGTTCACTTATCCAGACAGAGAGACAGACAGGCAGACAGACTGACAAACGTTTATCTGAGAGGAGAGTGAATAGCCAGTAGTGAGCAAAATGTACATAGCATATAAAATCAGGTGGAAGAGGAGTACAGATGTGGTGGATTGTGGGAATGAGAGCAGCGGTGGCTATAACTGCTCCTGCATGCCTCCAGAGCCACAGGGAGCACGACTCATTTTCTGTTACAACAATGGAGCTGGATGGATGCCCACACAATGGCAGGTGCACTGAATAGCGGGCGGCCATGGCAGCAGGGAGCAGCTCCCCACCAAACCAGAGCTCTTTGGCTACATAACCTCTCCTGCTCTCCGTCTCCACCCGGCTCATCTTTACTCATAAAGGATGAAAATGATCTCATGGGGGTCCGAGGAGGAGCAGTAGCAGCGAGGCCTTTGGGGCAGAAAAAAAGACCAGTCCTATATGCTTTGGCCTGATCTAGTTTTCTCTTTTTTCTTATCTCCCTTTCTCACTCTCTCTCTCTCTCTCCCTCTGTCTTTCTTTGTGTAGTTTTTAATAGTTGCGGAGTTTGTTCTCATGCGCCGCTCGGCTGTCCTCCAGGCCATGTGAGGGGTAAAGTCAGCATTCCCCCACCTTCACAGCATTCTTTTTTGGGGTCAGAGGGTCAGCCTCCACAGATGTCTCCACCAGACAGGCAGTTGTCTGAGGAGTGCATCCCAGAGAGTAAGCATTCGGCCCAAACAATGCAGTTCTACCCTCAGTAAGGGAGATTTTTGTGTGCTTTCTTTTCTGTATCTATATGCTAAATAAAGTCTTCTAATATGTTTGTTTTTCCTCTTGGAATTGACAGAGTAGGCTTTCGGAGATGGCCAGCTTTAGGCATTCATTTCGCCTTTCTTTCTCTCATTTACCACTCTTCTGTTCTTATGCTTCCTGCAATTGTTCTAAGGGAGCCTTACTCATTCCTGTTTCACTGTCCAAGGAAAGATGGGTTTGAAAAAAAAAAAAAAAGGAGAGAGGGAACATATGTTGTCAGGACACCGAAATCAAAACATGGAAATCATGGAATATGCAATATCCAGTTCATTAGTGAAGCCACTTTTAACAGAAGTTTGTATTTGAAAAAGAGCATCGCTAAGCCTGTGTTAAGTCAGAACAAATGGCATCAAAAGCAAATTCTTTAGCCAAGCGGCTTTCATTAAAGGCAAATCAAGCTTCTGTATGTTGAGTGAGTAAAACAATGCCAGTGATAGAATGCAGAAAAGACTGGGTGCATTTAAGAAACATTTCGCCTGGAAACATGTAAAATGCAATTGCAACAAGCCTTTAGAAAAAAAAAAAAAAATGCAGCAGCCTGGCCATTTCTGAATAGCATCCTTGTTATTTCATCTCCTTTCTTTGAAATCATGCATGTATGTGTATGTTTTTCCACTCCTCAAAACAGCCCCCTCTATTCTGAAATTGATAACCTTCTAAATGAATTATCGTAATGCATAATGAACATTATCTCCCCCCAGGCTGTAGGCCTGTTTGGCATGTTGATTTGTTTTGTTTCACATTACCCTCCGTTCTTTAAGAGTGCTCACTGCTTGAGGCGTGTAAATAAGAAATTATCCTTGCTTCCTAACACTCCTAATACCTCCTTGGGGTAATTAGAAATTATTAGACTGCTGCCTCCAATAACAAGAGCTAATGGCACTAACTACTGTCAAATTCAACACCTCCTCCGTCCCTCTCTCTTCAAATGGAAAAACAAAAGCTCTCCACTGTGTGCAGACTGCAGGGCACGAGGCCGGTATTCTTCCCCAAACAAGCACCCCCACGCTCAGAGACTCATTATAGCACACAGGAGAGTGGAAATCAGGCTATAAAATGAGCTTATCTGTAATAATGCCCAAAAAGATTTGCATAAATGTGTTAGCTGTGCCGACGGAAGCAGGCGGGGGAGAGACAAACTCAAATCTGCCCATGCTCTCGTTCTCATCCTCCCACTCTCTTGGACGTGAGCTGTTCCGTTTGACAGGTACCTGTAGGGTATCGCTGCTCTGTATAGCTCCAGCTCCACTGCACCATGACTGCACAGGCTAAAGACATTCAACCATAGGTTCAGCAACTCTCACTTTCTTCCAGGAACCAGCCAGCGACCGGGGCTTGGACATGAGCAGAGCCATAGGGAAAAGGAGACCGGGTGGATTAGAAAGCCAAAGGAGGCAGAAGAAAGTGGAATGAGGGTAAGGCCCATCGGACAAACACAAAAGGGTTGGTAGGAGAGGGGGGCCTAGGAGTCAGTGTTAATTCCCAAATAAGTACACCTTAAATGGCCTGGATGAGCAGTTAGGCACAGCTTTGCAGTTTCCCTGCAGGTGTGTCTTTGAATACAATAGCCTCTCTAACCCCTTTGACTGCTCTGATGGAAATGCAGCAACAAGCACAGGTCAAAACCGACACAACCGCAGCGACTTCTGTCTCTTGCCTTGTCTGTTCTTGGCTTTACTTTTGATGAAATCTCACACAGAGCAGCGGCAGAAAAAAAAAAACACCTGCAGTCAGCGAGAAACAAAATCTGGTTGAGACAGGAGTGATCGGATTATTACCCCTTACGAATGACTTCTTAGCTGACCCCCTCAGGCACGGCTTGCCAAAACAAGACTGAAAAAAATTCCAGTGCAAACTGGTGTCTTTTTAAAGGGCCAGCACATTGTCATGCTTGTAAAAATACAGTGGCTTTAATGGAGCACACAGAGCCCCCAGGGGTGTGGTCTCAAATCCCTTTTAGCCATATTACACCAGGTACTGCATGTTCAAAATCACCACCTGGACATGAAAGAACTAGGAAAGCGCAAGCTCTTCATAAACCAGCCCTCTACTTTCCCCTTTTCTCTCTTGCTTTTTACTGTTTTGTTTCCCCATTTATTTTCTCCTTTCCTTGATCCTACTGTTCTGCTATAAAAATCACTCCGGTCAATATAGGTCATGATTACTGTTCTGCCCTTATAAGCCTCCTTATTTTAACAAGGTGTGGATAATAAAAACTTCCTAATGCTGCACAACATTCATTCATATATAGCTATACTCAACCCAATCTCAGCTATTTTTTTTTTTTTTTTTTTGCACTTTGGACTGACTCATTTCAGATTTCACAGGCTGGCCATGATTAGGACTTTCCATACAGAGGGAGAAAGAGAGAGAGAAAGAGAAAGAGAGAGAGAGAGCCTGAAGGTGAAAAAAGACAAAAGACAGGGTGTGACAAAGGTAAAGAGGGTGGAGGAGAAAGGGTGACGTTAGTAGAAGTACTCTCACTAACTTACTGGACAGCATTAACAGTGCCCTGCTTTCTTTGCTTTTAATGTGTTTCTCTATACACTAATCAGGCATACATGTTGAGTGAGCAAGGGAGAGCCAGAGAGCATGAGCGTGTATGTGTGCGTGTGTGTGAGAGAGAGTGAGAGAGAGAGAGAGAGAGAGATGATCATTCGGTTAATCGCTCCCTGGAAAAAGGCCAGAGTCTATTAGAGAGAACAAGAGA
The DNA here is from genome assembly GCA_025674565.1 of Synodontis membranacea. NCBI lineage: Eukaryota > Metazoa > Chordata > Actinopteri > Siluriformes > Mochokidae > Synodontis > Synodontis membranacea. The sequence continues at coordinate 17,616,766 of JAOVYU010000002.1, forward strand.
GAGAGAGAGAGAGAGAGAGAGAAAGGAAAGAAAAAGGAGAGACAGAGTAGCGCATGTAAGTGGGAATGGAAGAGAGCCTCAGAGCGCAACCCCTTGAAACAGCTCGGAACAGAGCACTGAGTGGTGAGGCCTCTTCCCGTAAGCGCCTGTGAATGCTGAATCCAGCAAGAAACGTGCTCTCAGAGCACTATCTACATTAACTAGAGCTTTCCCTTAAGATTAAGCATTCATCATGAATAATTTACTCAGTTTTATGCTAATGGGAGTCTGAAAGTATCCGTTGTGTCCCCCCCCCACTAACCCATCTATACTCAATGTTCTCCAAGTCACTGTCTTGCTTATAGACATACAACTCCATGGCCAGGAATCTACAGTGTCGTTTCAGGTCAGCTCTAGAAAAGCTCTAAACATTCCATTTTGGTTCAAATATATCCTATTCTTCTGACACCTGTTCCATCCGAAGCACTTTTGTGCATGAGAGTGGGGCGCTGTGCAGTGCCATCAAGACTCTAGTCTTTGCTGGACCACTGGGCTGTACTAAGCCTGTTCACTTTGTAAAAATGATCAGTCCTCCAACAGCTGGGAGTGACGGCCATGAAACAGCAGGCTTTATAGTTTATCTTTTGTTTATGGGGCAGTATTCGGTTTTAATTATTCCTCTAAATTATACTCTTAACAGGCATGGAGAGACAGGCAGCAACTCCCAAGCCCCCCTCACCCCCTATCCACTCACACCCACACCCACACACACACCCACACACACACACACACACACACACACCTAGCAGATTTCATTGTGAGCCAGGGGCAACAACAAACGCACAACACGGCCTCCATCTTGATTTTTAATGAAGCTGGAATCCTTTCTGTGTTTTCCTCTCCTTTTCTGCCCTCTTACATTCTGTGGCACAGACTTTGGAAGCTTGCAGTGAAAGAAAACAGGGCAAATGCCCTCTCTATCCAGAAAAAGGACGAGTCAGCAGGCCTTGTTCATGCTGGGAGTTGTGCCCTCATCAGGAATAACTACTTATAAGAAACTTTGACCCTGCAGAGAGGGGCCTTAGGCCAGGAGAGGCCTGCCACGCACTCGCCGGCCCAAGTGCAATAATGCACCCACACAGCGCTTCTACACTCCATGCTCTCACCATGTCATCAGGGATGCTCTATTGCTGAAAAAAAAAAAATCTGCAAAGTGTGCTTCTATTTAGGTCTATTTATATCTAATAACTACATTAGGAGCTGCTAGCTGGTGTGTTCAGCGGTTCAAAATGTTAAAGCTGTAAAATGCCTTCATGCTATAGCAAAGTGAGGATCTGAGCTAAAGGAGAACTGATGTGCAACTTGTTCAGAAGTAAAGTCATATTGGTTAATGGCAATTAGTCCAAGTAGGGAAAAAATGTTTACTTAATCTATTTAATATATGTTTCCTCACACAGGAAAGCAGGTACAAGAAGTAAGTGAATCAACAGATGTGCTAAGGTTAATTCCTTTTTCTTCTTTCTTTTTTTTTTTTAACTTTAAAAAGTTTAAAAGGTCAAAAGTCTTAGATATACATAAAGAAATTGCTATACGTAAAGATTCCTTTAAAAAATAATGCAATTAAGTTTTCTGTATAAAAACTTCTATAAAGAGCAATAAACAGCACTAAAGCAAACAAAGCCAATTTTTTTTTTCATTAAAAATGTATCAGATATTTTTTTTAACAGTTTTATAAGGATACTGGCTGGTAAAACGTTCTAATCATCTTGGAGAAAATGCCACCATTCTTTTGGAGGTTTTAACTGTCTCATTTGCCCCTGATTTTGAAGGCAATCCCTGACTGCAATCATTCATTTTTTTTTCCCTGAAGCATGGTCTGTAACATACGTTCTGTAATACTGGAAACTAAAATATTTGTTTATTTACCCAATAATGCAGACATCATTAAATAAATCAATCAGTTTAAAAAAAAAAAAATAGAATCCCTAAGACTTTTGCACAGTTGTGTATATACAGTTTCTCTCCTGAAATATCTGAAAAACCTATCTATCTACATAGTTTCTTCTCCTTTTCTAAGAAGGCAGACCTTTTATGGTTTTACAGCACTTTTTTTTTTTTTTTTTTTTACGAACATCATTTAGTTTTCCTTTTTTCCCCCACCTTGCTATTTCTCTTCAATTTCTTTCTCCTAACCTGCAATTGGCCTGTTTTCAGCGGAGTGTGGAAACTCTTCACTGATGAGCGGCACGGGCCGCTGGGAAGCAGCCGGAGACGTTTAGTGCAGCGGAGCTACGTCCAGCCAGGCCCAGGCAGGAGCTGGGAGTCAGCGAGTGCTTCAAGCGTTAACGTAATTGCAAGAATGTGAAAAATGAGGCGGCAGGGCTCCTGAGCAGAGCGAAAGGTCATAGCGAGCCTCATACAAAACAACTGGCTGCAGGGACAGCCTCATTAGAGCAGTAAATCAGCTGCCCTCTTCCCCCCCCCTCTCGTTCTCTCTTTTTTTCCATCATTCAGAAGAAAAGAAGGTGTGCTTTCATGCTGAAGTGCCTTTGGGCTTGGCTGGGTTGAGTCCGGCCTGAGCACTTTACACCGTACTGTAGCCATCTTGGCCTGTATTGATCAGCCGTTACTGGATCTGGTGCACAGGAGTCGATAAGTGCTCTGTAGATTACAGGTCACTTGTACTTATGTGTGTAAGATAATCAATAGACAGTGCATTTCTTTCCTTCTCTTTACTTTCTCGGACCTTTTCTTGGGTCTCTGCCCTGCCTGAGAAAAGAAAACCAAATAAAGAGAACAATATTTGCTTATACGCTGCACCACTATGATACTTGCATGCTGAACGATTTTGCTTATTAGCTTACAAGCCCGGTACAAAAATGAGGTATATGGTAATATAAGGCACAATATTTAGACACATCTGATTAACTGCTGTTGGGAGCACAATATTAGCTTTGCCTCTAGGACTGTGTGGTGAACATGTAAACGCTGCATCATTGATCAGCAAGATGGTTAAGCAGTGATGATACTGCCCTTGATGCGACTGAACCACAAAGAGCTGTAGTGAATGTGACACTGTGGTTTGAGGTAGGTTTTAAAACAGCCATCCCTGTGGACAGTGTGTACTTTAAGCTGTAAGCTGTAGAGAGCTCCATCAATACTCCATCAATATTAGGGAGACGCTGGCTGCGATTGGATGAGAAATCAGTGTCTTGCAGTGTGAAGAGTCTGGACATGTGCGTGATGAAATTCTGTGCAAACAGCACACGCTTCGCTGGCCAATGCAGGGAAGGAGGGAAGGGAGTAATTGTTCATTGTTCATCAAAAAAAAAAAAACTTCTATAAGTCTGTAGAAGTGTCATGAAGGGACATAAATCTAGGAGTACCTACAATACATTTAAAGATGAAGAACAGAAGAAGAGAGGACTGTTTATATCCAGTTAGTGCTGGCGTTCAGGTTGAGTGCAATGTGCAAGACGGGAGAAAGGAGTAGCCATAAAGTCATCTGAATACTCGCTCTGACTCTGGCAGTCCAGTGCCTAATGAAAACACAAGCCTGTCTGTTATTGCTCCTGAGCTGAGCAGAGTTAATATGTTTTACACGTTACTAAGAGCTGGCAGAAAAATGCAATTAATCATAAGGGTTACTCTGTGCTTCAGAACAGTTACAGGTTCAAGCTTCGAACATGCTGTGGTCCATGGATGTGTACTGTTGTTGTGCGGGTGAGTGGGTGTAAATGCTGAGCATTAAAATTTATTTTCTAGTAAATGTGGTAGGGATGAATATAAATTATTAAAGGAGTGAAAGTAAATAAAACCCAGAATGAATGTCATCATTTAAAAGTAGAAAATCTATTACACTTGCCTTATTCCATACAAATTCTAAATATTATAACAATAATCACCTGTCATGAATTTACTAATAATCTAAAAATGTTGAATTAGGTATAAAATGAAATGAAAAAAAAAAATTATTTATATATGTGTGTGTGTGTGTGTGTGTGTTTATCCATGTGTATGCTCACCTTGTTCGCTGCTGTTGTCTCCGCTCTGTGAGGCAAGTCCTCCGCTGGAGGGCCCTGGCGTGCCTGCTGAGTGTGTGGAGGTGGCGTCATCGTGGTCTCTCCAGGAAGCTGGGTTCTGGGGTCCGACAGAAGGGATCCATCCATCCACGTTCCCCATCCAAACCGCAAACCAGGAGCAGAGCACAGGAATGAACGGAGAAGGAGAGAGAGAGAGAGAAAAACCACATGAACACACTGGAAATGTGAGAGGGACATGAGTGAGGCTCTGGAGTGCTGTGCAGATCTCTGGTCTGCCTGTTTTAGCTCTCCTTTGCTCTCGACAAGCACTGAGCTCAGACAAACATGCCAAATCGACAGCTCCATGCTCATATTTACTTCCATGCTAGCCTGGCAGGCACTCGCTCCAAACACTACAAGCCTAACAGCTTAATTACAGCCTAAGAGTCCATCACCACTGTATTTAATGTAGCGTCGTATCCTGAGCAAGCTCAAAAGAACTGTCTAAACACATGTGGCGGAAAAATGTCAAGTTAGTTTATACCGTAACCAATTGAGACTTCCGTGTCAAGTGAGAAATATATAGGACTAAAAAGTCTATGTACACCACAAGCACCATTTATCTTTAGCACTGTCAGAAGCGAAAATAAGATAGGAGAGGTGGTCTCTCTTTAATCTGCCAAAGACTGCTCATGGACAAAGATGCACGCTCACTCACACACACACACACACACACACACACATACACACTCTTTGTGAGAGGTGGAGGAGCGAGTAAAATGGCGAGTTTGTCATTTCTGAGTGGCCTATCCTCCTCACCCTTCCTGATCGTTCTCATTGCCTGAGTGCTCGGCACAGGGAAACAGGATTTGTACTGTACAGGAAAAGCTTTATCTGTGCAAAAACGAAGTCAGGCCAGAGGTGGAATTTCCTTTGCCACTCAAACCGGAGAGGGACTTGCTGACCACGTCACCTCACCCGCACACACACACACACACCAATACTATATACAAATGCGCAAGAAACAAACGTTACACTGCAGCCAACATATCACCTGCACTGGATGAACTAAACAGTCAGAGAGCTAGTCTGACTTTGTTTCTGTGTGCCACAGAGCAGCCCCCTTGAAAAGAACCCAAGCCAAACAATCTCAGGCCTGCATCAAGGCTTCCCGCAAACCTCAGCCCACTCTTCTGCTCTCTTTTATCCCATGTGTCACTCCTTTGCATGCAGACACAGCCCCACAGATACATACCCTTCAGTAATAAAAACATTTCTGTAATGTGTCTGGAGATACAGAGCTGCCATGTGGTGTAAGCTCATTACAGTCGGAGCCGAACTCTTAATCTGAGAGTGATCAAGCATGTGATCTAGCTGACTGTACAAATGTAAAGCACATACAGAGAACAGAGCTGGAGTGTTTGTTGACCAGCAGTTACCCACATTGAGTTCTAGCTACACTGTAGATCACCCTGTGCATCCGAGGCATGATTACATGCCAGGCCTGTCCCCCAAACAAATACTGTAGGCTGTTCACCAGAGAGAGTGATCAGACTTTAACCAAATGCAACACATGATGGTAGTCGAATATAAAATATCAATCCAATTCTGGTTATTTAGTCAATACGACTGTTAAAAGAAACCTTTCTACAAACACATTCTTTATCCGATGGTACATTTTTAGTCAGTCTCAGAAAAATCAGAGCAGTGAAAATGTCATTAAATTGGCCATAACTTTTCCATCATGTCTCTGAAGCAAATGCCATAAAAAGGGAAGGACAGGAGAGACAGTAAAGACTGAAAAAAAAATCACTATGTATAATGTAGTTCAACTGAGCCAGACTTATGTATTTAGAATGGGCCTTGTTGTTTTAAGGAAAGAAAATGACTGGGTTCCACTTCCTGGTGGTGAAACACCCACTGTCGGCAAGACAGACCTCAAAAAAATGCTCCAACCCATACAACGTCAATCTGTTGCATTACATAAGTTTAAACAACTGAAATTTCAAAATTTCTAATTAGCTAGGCACTTCAACAAGCCTACAGTGCTAACTTGTGCAACACAATGCTTTTATAATTAAAGACTTAAACAGAGTAGAGAATCTTGGCCCTGTTATAAGTCACCAAATTAACTAAGACAACAAGCAGCATGACTTGTGCCGTCTAAGCACCAAACAGTCTTCAATACACAGACAGCACATGGTCTTTAACCCAAACAAACAAGACAGGCACATTTCCGCCATGCGTGTCCTGAAAAACACAGCCAATATCACAACAGTCATACCAGGCAGCATTAACTTTATTCATTCAGCTCTGGAAGTAAAGCAACAGCCTTTTCCCCCTGGTATCAATAATGCAGTGGTCTCTCTCTCTCTCTCTCTCTCTCTCTCTCTCTCTCTCTCTCTCTCTCTCTCACTCTCTCTCTCTTTCACTCTATCTGTGCCATAGTCAGAGGGCTGCTCAACAGATACAGGCCTCGAAACACAACAAAACAGTTGTCAGGACTCCCCAGAGTCCATTAAAGTTCAAACAAGCTGTAAAAAAAGAAGAGAGAGTGAGAGAGAGTGAGAGCACCACCCAAACGGCCCTCGTCAATCCCCCTACAGAACCCCCCCCCCCCCCTCTATCTTTCGAGAAAAAAAAAAATCTGCTCATGTGACTATTCCCTGTAGTTTGGGATAATTAGGAGTCAAACGTGGTTCACTCCATGCTTTTCACTAATTGTGTTAAAGAGCACTGTTACCAGGAGGAGAAGTGCAGCAGCCAGCAAACACAGAGGTGCAGCATAATAGGAGTAGATGGAAAATAAGATACAAGGACGGCCCGTCTCTGGGGGTTACCGACTCATGGCTGATAATACAACTTGTAATTAATATAAAAGCAGCAGACAATATGGGGGAAAGCTTGTAGAGGCACAGGCCACAGGAGAATGTCTGATACCGTCGCTATCTGCTGTTTCTTTTGACACACACCTGCCCTGCCTATCAACTCACTCTGCAGGCTTTCCCCACCATCTTCTCTCAATATCTCTTAAAATTTCAAACAAAATTGATTTAGCACTGTCACTGTATTGTGTGCCAGTTCCTAGGAAACCTGGTGTATTTATAGAAAAATGCACATAGGGACAGAACAGGCTTTGAACGGGGAGTGCTATGTTAAAGGACGCATACTATTGCTGAAAGCAATCGCAGCTACATCACCGAGCATGCTGACACACACGAAACATATCACCCCATAAATCCTCAGGCCTTGACATTTCCAAATGCATCTTACGCTTAAAACCCATAGCATACTTTTGTAGAATTTAACACATAATTACACAGGTGCTTTGAAAGATGTTAAAGAACTGCTTGGCTGCAACCATGGCGTATTTACAAGACCATCAATTATGTGCCAAGGATAAAAAATAAAGTATCAATTGAGCATCAAATAATTGACAGCTAATGGTTCATTAGTGACTATTTGCATGGTTCATTTTCCGAGGTACGGTACTGACAAACCCGACTACAAACTTAAGATCAGGTCCTCTAGGATCAGTGATGCGAAGCTCAGCGTGCAAACAACGGACCAAAAGCTGTACTTGTTAACAGTAGCAATTTTAGATTACAGAAAAAAATAAGCATGAGTTTTAAACATCCTAACGTTTTAGTGACTGATTTGTAATCCTATAGTAATCGTTTCGACTGCACACACGGCTCTTTGAAAAGCAAGACACTGTAGCTTTCTATGTTACACAGCAACAAGTTAAACGCAGTTCTCTCTTCTCACAGGGGCTCATAGGGGAGGCCTGCCAACAGGCCTGAGCTCTCTAACACTAATCAAATAGGATATGTAGAGCCAGACATCATCCCATCACAAAACAATTGTGAGGGGTGGTGAATGCTATCACGCAACACGTTACTTGAAAGGGGAAATCCTATCGGAGTACGTCTGCGCGTGCTGCTTAATTTAGAAGACCCCCAGAACTAAGTAAATGCACGGTTCACTGGCTTTAGAAGCCCTGTAGGCTATATGTATGCAAACACGGAGGCCCGAAGAAGTCGATCACAGTGCAAGGACCATGTAAATAGCATCCATAAAAGAGAGGTATGGCACTTTTAATTGATTTATGAATTGATTGGAATTCACTGCATGAGATGAGCTGAAATATTATTGCTCTACACATAATTCACTCCAATACACATGAGAGAAATGCAGACACTAAGGAATGTGAACGGAGTAGTTTTCAGGGCTAAGACATACTACGGCCACGGAGTGAACTTCAAGCGTGAGTGAATGAGTAATTGGCGAAACGCACAGCAACATATTTCAATATAGCAAATCTCTAACTACGCACTAGTAATGAAATGATTTCAGGAGCAATGGGAGGGGACGCTGCTATAATAATAATAATAATAATAATAATAATAATAATAA
>JAOVYU010000002.1:17639644-17667328 GCA_025674565.1 Synodontis membranacea
ATAATTCGATGATAATGACAATATGACCCTTCATAATCTTTTCTCTTATATAAATATTCCCGTAAGATTCTCTGCTTCCTAAACCATGATCAAATAATTACATTTTCTTGTTTATATTGTTAAAAAATTATCATAAGTGAACTTGAAAAACCTGTTAATGTCAGTGTTAAAGATATAGCAAGAGTGTGTATGTGAATATAATGTTGACCGAGAAGCTGTTGAGTATTCAGAGACAAAGCCTGGCATTGATATCTATATGCATCTATGAGCGATATGAATCTATATAGCCAAAAGACTTGATAATCTTTCATACTTGTCAAAAGTTTAGAGTTGAACTTTCCCCATGTATGGCCAGCCAGGCTGCATTCTTTCACCCATCGTCTTTGTTACATTATGGCCTGTGGCTGAGCTCTTGACAGGTTGTCACAAGGTGATAGGACTCAAGTGGAGACACTAGAAAGGTGGCACTTTAGAGCACAAGGAGTTTGACTTCCGGGTGTGCCGTGGAGCCTGACAATGGATCAGCCCTTGAAGGAGTGCACTCACTAACCGGCGTGATTGGAATGTCCCATAAATGAGAGCTGTGCTTTATGTGTAACAATGCCGACAAACGAAAGAACTGGCAAGAACTAAGAAATGTGGAATCTCCTGCAAAAATATTCCCCTGAAGTGTTTGCTTTTTTTTTTTTTTTTAACCAAGTTATGGAATGCAAAGTTTCTGAAAATCTTGATACAAGCAGACTCACAATATAAATGCAAATTATATGATTGCTGTTTAAAAAAGTGCATATATGTTCACAATAAAGGATTCTGTTTAATGCATGAAAGGTATCTGTGTATTTACTTTATAAATGATATTGCACTGATTAATTTGTCTGTATATTTTCTTTAAAATACTTTACATATTTTTATATTTTTGTATTGTTTGGGTTGCAAAACTAAACTAAAACATGCAAAATAAATTTAGTAACTGTGAACAAACAATTACTGTGATTTATTTAGTGGATCAATAGCATGAGCTACATCAGAAAGGACAATCTTGTCATGTAGTCTACACGGACAAGCTTAGCTTTTTATTAAGCATATGAAAATTGATGCAGTCTGAAACCATTTGATCATGTAAAATGAATTTTGTAATGAAGATTCTGCAGTTTGTAGTATCATCTTGGGACCTCTCTTAAAAAGCTTTTTCAAAATCAGAGCCTTCCCCACACACTAAAAAAGTCCAGTCCTGTACTAAACAAATGAAAGCATATTGTAGAGGCCAGCATCAATTTTTCCTTATCACATATTTAGAAATAGAATACCATGCATTTGGCTTAATGACTGAAATTTTATTTTACTGTGAAAAGTGAGCTGGAAATGTAAGATATATCTGAAGCCTACCCTAATCTGTAGGTGTGTTTACCTGCTTTGCTTGTCAAGAAAACCAGTATCAGGTAAGATTTGGCCATTGGTTTTGAAAAAATAAGTAAACATGATCTACATGATTCCTTCTTGGTAAACATATCAGTGTCTGCAGTTTGGTCTCACTCGACGATCAACATTTCACTGTCTCTTCAATTCAGTTTCATTTGCAAAACCCACAGGAAACACAGTGGGACTGGCGAGAATTAGCAATCCTAAACCAACGATGTCTGACAGCTAGACTCGATGTAGGCTGCACCAGATTATGTCCTTGTAAGATCATTCAAAATATCAGCAAAAGTCTATTAGTGGAATAATAGTACTGTTCTCATGGAAATCACAGTCTAATGCCCCCACTGTCTCAATGATAAACTTTACCCTTTATCTCACTGAAACCTCCTATAAAAGCCATGCTTTGAAAAATGTTTGAATTTCTCTGACTTTGGTTACTAAACTGTCACTTGTGTGGATAGCAAACACTCACTTGTCACCCGTTCATCACCAGCTTTCATATCTCGAATGTTATAAGATCATGATTCCAGTGGAGATCAGTCATCTAGGTAAGCAATAAACACTGGGAAATTTATTTACAACAAACCAGAGATGGTGTTGCTTCCACTGAAACTGCATATTTATCCAGTTGTGTCACAAGGAAACGCATACACAAACAACCCAAAAGGAAAATCGAACCAACAAAGGCTGATTATCATTTTTGTGTGTAGTGTTGATTTGTTGCTCATCTATTGTGTAGCGAGCTAAGCTCAAGCATACATCTCATCAGAAATACAGTGTCCAGTGAATGCTAATAGCACCATTAAAATGGTGCAAAATTAAACAAGCATGTCAGTGTGCTGTCATATCACATAGTGCCATGATAGCGAATCCTCATTTTAAATGGCATAGCTCAGAATAATTGTGGCCCATATGATTTTCTGCTTGTCCGTCCTGCCTGAGAGTGTAAAATTGGCGAAAACAGTTGTCAACTTTTGCGCCCCGTTATCTCTTTGTTCCTTCATGCAGTCCGAATTTAAATTTAATGCATTCTCTCCCAACTATGTCTCTTCGTGATATCTTGTATTTTCCTTTAATATTCAATGGTTTGTTAATTATTAAAGGTATGTATTTGAATTATAAATATACTAGTTATACAGAAGTAGGCAAAGCAGGCATATAGCCTCAGGCTAAATTCTTCCATTACCCATTATTTTGCAGCCTCCCGCCACCATTTCCCTGCCTTCCTATCTTTATGTCATCTCCAAAAAACAGCCAGGCATTCCTTTGTACTCCCCTACCCCTCCCTGCTATGACCACAAAAAAAAAAAAAAAAAAAAAAAAAATCATCCCCTTTCGATACATATGGGTGCTGTTTCCTTGAAGAAGGATGTCATACCTGTCTTAAATATAATGAATTTCTATCTTCAAGGCGTTGCAGAATCCCAGACACTCCCCTCAGAAAGCTGCCTGGTGCTCCACTATTCAGCCATCCTGCTTGTCACCAATCATCTGGCATGGCATGCTGTACAGTGAATCATTAACTGTGTCAGAAATGACTGTGCTTAGAGAGGAGGCCCATGGATAGTGTGGTATATACTGTATATATGAGTGTGTGTGTGTGTGTGTGTGTGTGTGTGTGTGTGTGTGTGTGTGTGTGAAAGAGAGAGAGAGAGAGAGAGAGAGAGAGAGAGAGAGAGAGAAGAAGAAGAAGTGCAGAAAATCGTAAACAAAGAATTTAGGCTTAGTCTTTCTCACTCCATCGCCTCATGGTTTCCTCCTTCTTATGCCTTCTTGTAGTACCCCTTACTGTGCCTCACTCCCTCCCAGGAATTGATGAATAAAATACTAGAGTTGCCAGATAAAGAGAGGACACTACAGTAACTGTCAAGCACTAAGATAAAAAGTTGAGATGAAATATTAAATTCAGGTCTCTATCCCTGTCTTGTTGTGGATTTAAAGAGAAGAAAACTTTGTGCTCTTGCAAGCTGGCATCCCTTTCAGGTTCGAATGAAATTCTAACTTTAGAAGGAAAAAAAGTTTTTGCTTTTTTTTATTTATTTATTTTTTTGGTCTGCTCTTGGAAAGGTTCAATGCTATGTATGGCATATATTCAGCTACACAGTATTGAATATGCGTATTCTACTTGACATTTGCTGACACTGAGTGAAAATATGAAGATTTTATGGTTATTCCAAATACATTTTGTCACATGCGGTAGGGTTTAAAATGGCCATTGTACATTGGTAATCTCTTACTGACCTGCAGTTACAAGCTCAATGCTCTGCAAAAAAAAAAAAAAGCAGCTTATTGGCTTAATCCATGGTAAAACCCAAGGATATTCTCTCCCTATCTACAGGATATTCACCCACCTACCACTATCAAGAAGCTGACTAATTTTCTTTCAATTTCCGCTGCTCTTTTCCTTTGAAGAAGCTAAAGAATGATTGATAATGCATGGAGGAAAAGCAGAGTGGTTCTGTTTTTAACCTTGCTCAAGCCATTAATCCAGTTTATGCCCATGAAGGTAATAAAGGAGACAATGAATTAGTCATTAAAGCACAGGTCAGTTTATTAGAAAGCCTGATTGAACTGCAAAATGACTTCTCGTGGGTGAGCAGGTTGGGGAAATCTGCCGAGAGAGGATAGCAAGGAAAAAAAAGAAAAAAAAAAGAAAAAAGAATCATGCACATGTAGTAGTTTCTCAATTCCTCCACAGAGACACGGATTTCGCTTTGAGCAAACACTGTAAACCTACAGGGATGTGTGGAGATCAAAATTAGCCAGTAACCTTGATACTTCCTCTGTGGTCATGGAGCTGCTTTCAGAGGTAGGGCCTGTTGTTCAGTGTACTACATTACATCATACTGAACGTATAAAATGTTTTGTTTGTGACCCTTCTCTGGCTTGCACCTTCTTCTCAGCAAGGGCACAGCCAGCGGCAGAATAAATGGCTTCAAAGGCCTAAGTGATCTAGCAAGTCCCTCAGAGTAACCCCGACACATGCCTAGCCTTTATAAGAAACCACCAAGCCTACTGCCCTGCTGCTCAGGTTATACAGTCATGACAGACAGAAGAACCATCAGCTTCTTACTATTTGATAAGATACATTTATTTATGCAGGTACTGGTAATATTGTAAGGCAAAAAATGATGTTTCAGATTTTGATTAACAGATCCTTCATACTCGAAACTACAGTATATAATAATAAAAATACTAAGTTAAGAGCTGGGGAAGATCCTGAAATACATTTTTAGCAAAAATCTATATATACACATATACATTCATAATATACATATCAAGCCTAGTGATGTCAATATGAAAATGTAAGATAATTCATGTAAAAGATTCTATTTTATTTATTTGCTATGAACTGGGAATATATGCATCGTAACCAAATAAATATCTACAACAAAAACAATTATAAAAAAAAAATTAATGAATTTTAAAAATTTATTATGATTATTGTAAATTATTGTTTTTAAAATTGCCAGAATGAACCAGAAGTCACATATAGTACATGCGTTAAACACATTGAGTCATCACAGAATAGTATTTTCAGTTACCGTTACAACCTTTACAGTGACATACGCAAATAAATTAAATGTATATTTTGAAATACTACACTTAAAAGCAGCAGTACTTCAATCTCTTGGTGAAAGAGAATAACTCATACTGTAGGCTATTTAGTCAAAATGAAGAAGGTATTCATGAAGAAGATATTCTTCATTCAGAGTCAGCTAGCAAGCGTGACAAATTCTTTAGGAACATAAAATAAATTCCAGATGTATAACATATTACCCTTTTTTTAATTGAATGTGATATAATCTACAGGTGATATAAACACTCGCTCGGGTACAGCTTTGTGTATAGTAGGATAGAGGTATCTGTCTCTAATCTACTATGAACTTTGAATATTTTCACCTTGTTAATTTGTGGTTGCCTCTCTGTGTGCACACTCTCCCTAATGAGTGAAATTGCTTATGAAAGGAAACTCTATTAGATGGTGGAAAGATTAATGCACTCTGACAACATGTCTTTCCTCAAGGTGCTTTAGTGGCGTGACGTAACTCACTCGAACCTCAAGGATCTTTCTTTCTCTAACTCTCTCTCTCTCTCTCTTGCTCTTTTCTGCTCTGTCTTGTCATCTGTAGAAAGATGACAAATTTAGTCATTTAGGTCAGGTGACATTGCAAAGGTTTCTTGAAATAAGCAAAATGCTAGCATGTAAATAGATTAGTGTTGAGGTGCTAGGATAAAGCGTCCTGTATACACACTGAGGATCTGTTTCCTCAGCCGCCATTTTAATTGCTGCTGAGGGTGAGTAATGGGCAATGCTACTAATGGCCATCTACTAATACACATAAATATTTATAGGGGCATTATTAGCATTAAGATAAGTGACAGCAATATTAACAAGTCATACTCTCATTGTCTCTAACAGCAGGATAGTGAATAAACAAACAAACAAACAAACAAACAAACAAAAAGACAGACAGACAAACAACCAAATAGGTTTCTAAACAATTTTCAGGAAAAAATTTATATATATACGTATATATATATTGCTACTGTACTCCTGCATTTGAGCCCTTATGGTAATTTGGTCCCAAGTGAAGAGGCCTTCTAAACTCTTTTGTTTAGAAATTATTTGAACCAACAAAATATGCTCACTATTTTGGAAGATGCTGAGCAAATCAATGTAGTCCATAGATTATGCATTGTTTTAATACAGGCTTCAGAAGGATGTCTTATTATATACATAATGATTTTTTAAACGCATTTCAGGTAAAGTCCTCAACCATATGAAAATAGGGGGAAAAAAAGTATGCAATGGTTGACATTTAGGAGAGAGGTCCCATGTTTAACTCCTACTTTAACATCCTATTCTCAACTCCATGTTTTCCATGTCAAATGTTTTGGCTTCCCATCACCTCGCTATCTTCTCCATGCTCATTTTTGACTTTCATCTAGCATACATTCATTTCCCAGTCCTTCCCAGGGCTCCAGCCTTTATTCTCTCATAGTCCCACAGCCACTCTTCATATAACAGCCATCAACTAAAGATGTGCTATGCACTTACAAATGAATTTTCTGTTGTAGCAGCCAAGTAACAGAGCAATGCATTTTTCCACTTTTATTCATGCATTTTCCCCCGAAATCAACGCAGCATAAAATCACTGCTGTTCGGGAGTCAAAGGATCATCCAGCACCTTCTATTTTCAATGAGGCGTAGAGTGAATTTCCCCATTCAATTTTCTAACTTCTACCAGCCCTGTGTTTAAAATGCCCAGAATGTTATTGAGACAAATCCACTAATGACTCATTTCTCCATAAGGTGTCCATAATTATCATTACTTTGTTATAGTTCCCGCTTGTGATCAGAGTGGATATGAGAGCATATTGAGAGCAAATGAGCTTTAGCCAAAGCTGATGATTTCATTGCGAAGGCCTGCATGCAAATGATCCCAGAATAACAGTGAACATATTGTGCCTTCACTCAAAATCAGGACAGTAGTACCTCTTCCATGCAGCTGGACACAGTGCTGGTAGATCAAGAGTCTTAATGCCTGACTACAGAGGTGGGGAATCTAATGCATTTGCAATGCAAAGTGATCACATAAAACTAACAAAGATGGTATGATTCTATATACTCTAATTTTGAAATTAGTCTACATATGAAAAATATATATTTTTTAAGAATAAAAGAGAGGAGAAGGTTAGAACTGTAGTCTGAACTGCTTTTTTGTCTTTCTGGTAGTTGAAGGCTCGTCCATCTTGAGTGTGTTTCAAATGTGTACTTTTATAGATAATTCAAATCCTTTCTCATTTCCGTTTCAAAGATGACTGCTCATCCTGTTCTCACCATATGCCAAGCTGTGAGAGGAAGAGAGAAAGAGGGGAAAAAAAGCTGTTTAAAATGCTTCATTGCATTATGAAGATATAATTGTTCCCCCTTAGCTCCAAAACAAAGAGCAATCAAACTATGTGTTTATTTTTAATTTCCCATGCATGTTTTTATCTCGGCATATGCTTTCATAAGAGTGGAGTTATAAGAGAGGATGAGGGGAAGAAAGGGATGCTGTTGCTGGGAGAGTGAGACAGAGAGGGAGAGACCAAGAACATTATCATAGTCTTACATTTCTGCCTGCCTATTATCGTCATTCATAAGCTTAGCCCTGGTGCAAAACGACTCAGGAGCACAGATAATGTTCCTGCTTCACTGAGGCCAGGTTGGAGGCTGTCAAATCCCCAGACAGAATAAATGACAGGGTTCTGCGGCACAGCCTCAGAGGCATATTACTGCTCCCAAACACGCAATGAAATATCATTTTGTCAGAGGCACGTGGTTTTCAGCCACCTCTGTCTAATACATGCATTGATTAATTGTACGAATGGATCAACATTATGTCCTTCCATGGTGCCTCTTAATTGTCTGTGCCCCTCCACCCAGCTCATCGTTCTTATAGTAATGATGGGCCGTCTGGTGAGCAGGGAACATGTGCGTGCCCTCCCCAGGTTAAGGGAGAACCCCCCCCCCACACACACATACACACAACACCCTCAACCTCATCCCTTGGCATATCTGAAATCGGCCCCCTCCTTTCCTCCGACATGCTAGAACACCCCCTCCCCATACACACACCCGCTACATTAGACTCACCTCTCGTGTTTATGACCACACCAGGCTGGCTGTTAGTGTTAATGTATGTAGATTTCATTTCTGATGAGTGATCATTTGACTGCTCATTTTAGCCAAGATTTATGGCATGCTTTCTATCTCCTGACTGCAGTCCCACTCTTATCTGTAATGAAAGGGAGAAAGGCATTAATCAGGTTTTGTCAGTGGCCCTGACTGAGACATTAAATGTATTGTACAGGGTAAGTAAACACGCTCCATGACCCTTTCTACTTCGGCAGCTCATCCAGGAAGAGGGGGAAAAAAATCCCTCGTTATATTTATCATAATTTCACATCTGCTGTTTTTGAAGCGATGTACCACAAGGCCATAGTCTGTGTTACAACTGTGCATAAATTCAGCTGATTTGTGGCTGGACTAACTAATTTCTTGAGTACATTTTAGAAAAACAAGCACTGAGCCCTGAAATTGCAATTCCATAAAGGCTTTAAATTACTGAGTACAGAATCAAGAACTCGCCTGATGTGCAGCCGCGGTGACTGCATTATAGAGAGCGACAGTGCTCCCTGAGATTGAGTCAATAAAACCCAAGATGACTGAGCCATATACTCAAACAAAATTAAACGGAGAGGAGATAGAGACAGGGCTGGAGATGTGATGAGGGGAACAAGAAGCTGCACACATCTCATTTCACCCTTTTAACCATTAAGATGCCTGGGAGGAATTGCCAAAGCCTGGCAGCCTGAAGGAGGCTGTGATGATGTTCCATGCCAAGCTTTTCATTTACACTTCTCTAAAGTCAAATCCTGGTAATGCCACCAATGTGTGCTACTAAATCCAAAACCAAGACTCTTTTCATTAAAAAACAAACCTTGAAGAATTCTCTCTCACTGAAATTATTATTATTATTTTTGTTTTCAAACAACAACTTAATATGAATGCCTAGTCCTTTTATGGACAAATACAAATGCTATAATGTCAACTGATATAATATCAGCCACACTTAGCACCTGAGGTGGGCCGGTACTCACCTGCTGTGACTTTTTCTAGCATACCAGCACTTCTCCAAGCTTCTGGGATTTTTTTCTGCCCTGGCCATATCCGGTCCTGGGTGATTCATAATGACCCTATATAAAGTACTTTACCCAGGGGACATTACATGACACTCACCTCTTCCCATTTTATCATCAAGTCTAAATAACGTTAATGCTAGTTTAAGTAACAGTACACACATACACAATATATAGTATCATACAGACTTTAAAATTTATTTTATTCTTCTTTTTCTAAATTCAGAAAGTAATACCTATTGATTTGCTGATATTAGCCAAGGCACACACCAACATGTGGAAAAAGGGAGTACCGGCACTTTTTTCATTTCAAGCACTGGCTACACTCATACCTTATCTACAGTAAGCGCCACTTGCTGGTCAAAACTATGATAACATTAGCTGATCTAGCATAGCAGTTCCTAAATTTTTCAATGACGGGCTGATCCTAGCAAGCCGCCATATTAGCAAAACTCAGTTAATCCACTGTAATCTTCAGAGGCAGTTAAATTTAGCCAACTAACATTTCAAGCTTTTTAAGAGTATTTGAAGCAAATAAATACATTTAGTGCAATTTAAATGACAATTGAATTGTTGATTTCAAACTGTCATTGATGGTGGCGATACGCTGATTTAATATTGCACTGGTTTGCTAAGTTTTGGGTAACAGTTAGTGATAATGTGATAATTCTATAATGACATTAAGCCAACTATGTCATACATAAGAACATACAGTACAGTACAAAAATGTGCTAAAATTTTGACAAATATTTTCCTTGTTAGTCAAATAAATGACATTACACTGCATTTAAAACCAGAAGAGTGACAGACTATAAATGACCCCAGGCATAGTGAGATAATTACCAATTTAGCAACTTACTTGCCTAGACTGATCCACTTCTTGTTTCTCTGACTAGATAAAAAGAGAGTATGATAATGCCTGATGCAAAAAAAAAAAAAAAAAAAAAAAAGAATTCAATTCCACTTTGTCAAAGTATGTAATTCCACTTATACCACAGTGGAAGTTTCCATAATTTAAGGCTCCTTCCCTAAATGTTAAATAAACATTTTAACAAAGAACTTCACCACATCAATGATTATGTGCTTTTCTGTGTTAATCAAAAAATCTGTTTATATTTAGTCTTAGATTATGAATAGTGTCTGGCATAAAAGTCCCCTTGTATGAGCAAAAGCAGTAACGTATTAGAACAAGTACATTAATATAACATCATTATTCATATACAGCTGGAATTACTGTTCCAGTCATGTGGTTATTACAAACAATACGCACACCTGACCAATTAGATTGAAGATTTCATCAGCACTTTGGATAATAATATATTTGTTAGTTTCCCATTCTAGTAGAGCTGGGAAATGACTAGGTAATACATATGGATCTGGAACCACCTAGAGAGCCATCGTTTAATAATGACCTCTCACTTTCAGGTACAAACCAGTATATACGTATAACGCCAGCATGGAGAGCTGCAGCAGGGAAATACAGCAGAAGCACCATTTGAATACTAGTAATGTTTTGATATCACTTGGCTTAAAGCGGCTGCTGACCTGGAGGAGTCAAAACCCATGTTTGATACTATCATCTGTCAAAACGTGTTATTAGAGCATGATTATATGTCGTGGTTTGGAATATTATGATTATACATTCATGTTCAAGCTCCCTCTTGGTAAAGGGAATATCAAGAGCTTCATAAATTATTTTGTAATTACACTAAATTAACACAGGCCAGTACAGACTGCTGAAAATGAGTTTTGAGAGGTACATTAAGGTACATTAACCTCAGTGATTCACAGGTGTTCAACTGAATCAGTGATTGTATATCATTTTCATATTAAGATCAGATTGCAACGTGACACTTTAATGATGACACTCAAGTTATCAGGTTATAGTATAGCATAGTACAGTACTCATACGTAGTACAGGTGAATCAAGTTAGATTCAGTTTACTGGATGTACATATAAAGTGGTATATACTGAAACATCCCTAAGCAAAAGAAAATATACAGTTTACTTTGAGTGTCATAGTAATTGCTATAGTTATCTCGCTGCAGGTATAGTCCATTCCAACTCTTCATGACAGAGTAGTTTTCGGTGAATAGGAAATGAGTGAAAGCACAAAATATTAATAAATTCTATTGCAGTATGTAAAGCAAAGGCTTGTGCTAAAAATCCAATAATAATTGATTTAAAGGCTATAAACTTTGTTCATTAGAAGGTTATACTTAAAAATATTGGAAGTATACCTAAATGTGTCACTTTTATGGAGACTGAACTGGAAAGATGTCATTTGAAAAGGGTGTGATTATATTTGAAATTTGTCCTGCGGCATTTTTCTGGGAGCTCGTAAAGAGCTAAAATTTAATATGATGCTTTCAGTCAGTTTAATTGAATTTTAATTGCCACTTTGGGCAGAAGGCTCAGTTCGGATCAATAAAATATTAAAGCTCGGGTACTTCGTGTGGAATGGGCTCTCGTAGGCTGCCTCATGGCAAACTTGTGTGTTTTTGAGGTGTTTTTGGCTAACAGCACGTCTGTCACCCTGTCTAATAGTAGCAAGTGGGTAAATAAGGCAGGAAGAGCAAGCAGTGGATTCCATTAATTAAGGAGCCAAGGAAGAGGAGCCGGTCACCTTCAGAGTCAGGCCTTTAATGTTCCAGAGCTATAAATATTTTGAAATGTCACACCTCGACAAGACAGTACCAGGCCAAAAAACGAGCTATAAATCAGCAGCAGGGAAAGACCAAGAAGGAAAAGATGGCTCTTTGGTATTTTAGAAATAATTACTAATACAAAAAGGCTAATGCAAGAGCCTATAAATTATACTAAAAGGGACTATTAGGAGATTATTAGTTTATAAAGCTGTGTGCTGGTCCTTGAAAATTACCCTTAGTGAATATTGCAGATCTTTCTACAACCATAAATTATGGACATCCAAATGATTTCGTATAATATGTCCGAAGCGTATGATTAAGTTCGGGTTAATTGATTGAGCTAACTTTTTGCTATTCGTGATGACATTCATGAGGACGGTGTTTATGAGTTCGGCACTAAACACACTGTAACCTGTGCTATGTTTCAGGACTAGTTGTTAAATGCCTCTCTCAAAGAAGAAATATCCAGGAGCATTTAAAATCAAATTCGTTATTGAATGAATACGTTCGGCTTGTATTCAACGTTCAATTGAAATGCATCAATTTGAATGAAAATATAGCTGTCAGCATACAGTAGGCCAAGTCAGGATCAAGGCCACTGACCAGCATGCTCTCTAGATCTAGATTAGTACTGCACTACAATCAGAGAGAATTTATGCTTCCTCCCTATGGACTGATGGGAGACTGAGAAATGGTATTAGTCACACCAAGGCCCATAAAAGTCTAAATTAAATATCAAATTGAACCACTGATGGATGACGCCCAACATTAAGTCCCACGATTCCACACAGATAAATGCTGCTCACATGACTGCAAACCAGACAACTCTGTCAGTGCTGGTATTATCTGTTCAGCACAGTTATACTATCACGAAACCAAATGCACACACACACACACACACAGACACACACACAGAATCCCCGAGTAAGAAGAACTCCAGGCACAGTCAACCAAGTTACCCTACATGCACAGCAATTTCAAGCAGTATGTTAGCAAAATGGAAATTTGGTCAAATATGTAATTCATGGCAGGAAAACTACTTCCGAAATCCTGATGTAAGTGTTTGAACATAAGGCGTCTCAAAGTCATTGTGCGTTTATTTATAACCTGAGGATAGCTCTCCTCTGAGACTCAGTGTGACAATGGCTGCTGTCATGTCCCTGTGCTGTTGTATGGGATTGCTCTAATACCCGCCGTCTTACAAGAGCTAAAATTGCTTGGCTAAAACTGTACATTATGAATCATCCATTGTCCCTTGCTTGCATTATCCCCCAAGAAAATCCCAATCTGCATCTGGGCTCCTGCCTGATGGACACACCATTATTCACAGGGCACCACTTCTTCACAAGGCGCGAGGACGACAGCAGCACTGAGCGGCAGTAAAAAGAATGCCTTAAGATTAATCCCCTTGCCCTCCATGCACTGCTTTCGTATATGCGAGAAATGGAACATCCCTCGCCTTAATCAAAAACTTTTTTTTATCATTCACCAACTTGCAAAATGGGATATTCATATTCTCTGCTTGCATGCCAAAATGAGACGGAGGGGTATGCTTTTGCTTTTGTTCTGGAAAAAGCCAGAACAATTTAGCAAAGTCAGCTCATCTCTGCTGTTACAAGCATTATCCTCTTCTCCAGAAATGAACAAAGCCCCATCTTGATGTGTTACACAAGCACAGTAATGAGCTCCTGATTCCTTACCAATGCCCTTACACTCCAGTCAATTTTCTCAGCATGCTGTGAGAAATTGGGCTAATGGAAGAAACATGCTATGAAAAATTAAACAAAACTTCTTTGCTGGGTAAAGAGACGGCAAGTTCAAAGAAGGTACCTTTTACAACTGTTAAAGAATATATAGCAAGCTAACCCGAGCGGTTTGAATGTCTCCAACTTTATCAGCTAACTGCATTAAGAGTTTCTGCTTTTAGTATAAATATGTCTAAGATGTTTTTCAACCTGAGATTGCTGTCATCTGACTTTCAGTGAACATGAGGGCAGAAGAGTCGAGCTACAGGAGGATGCTTATAGATTCCGCATGCCAAGTTAAGGCAGCTAGCAGACTATCACCGGGGTGTGAATTTATTTCCATCAAGGTGTTAACGAATCGAGCGCAGAGCTCATCTAGATGTAAATGCTGTTGTAAAGTTGACTGTGTACGGTGTCAGTACAGTATGTGTGACTGTATGATGCACACTGTCAGAATAAATGACCTCTGATTACTGCAATTATTGCCTTCCCTCTGTTGGATTTCCAACTAATATTATATTGAAGGTTCATAGAAAACAGCAGAACATCAGGACCAGTGCTAAGAAGCGTGCTAGTTGAAATCCCTGGAAAAAGGGATGTGGGCTTGGATGTTCTTCTGAAAACATTTGATTTTATTATTCTTAAATAAAGATTATAAGCAGTTCCACATATAAAACATACTTTGACTTCGAGACTAAAGAGAAACACTGTATAGGTCAAATATTTTCCAGCATTAAATCTATATAAGCTTTTTATATGAGCTATATAACCTATTATTGAATTAGATTCATTACTGCAGGTTATTTTAACCTGGCATAGACAGTTGGTGAACTTTGGGTCCCCTTTGTATCTACTGTTAGACGAGTTGTGCAGTGCAAAGACTGCAGCGTTCGTTGGGATTTTCTGAGACATGCCGAAGGAGCGTCTGGGAAGTCGCCGTGCGCTCTGTCTAAATTGGCAGCTGGCAGGCAAATGAATTCGGTGTGAAGTGAACCCACAGAAGTGCAGGTTCCTGCTGCTCAGGCAACAAAGGGCCTCCGTGCAAGACATCTGCTGCTCTGTTATCAGAATACATTTAGTCACGTGCCCCTCGGCTCGGCCCCTGCTCCTCTATTATGTCAGCTGGGAGCCCGCTCCTCTCTCTTTTACTCTGTCTTTCTCCTCTTTTCCTCCAAGGGCATTTTAAAATCTCTTGTTCTCACTCATTTACTGCTGTAATCCGTCCCCTTTTTGCCTCCTCCATTTAGAGAGTTTAGAGCAGGCAGATAACCCACTGACTGCCTGCTATCTATGGATCCTTAAGTTTGAACTTAGTGTGAATGATCACAAGTGGGCCTGAGGAAATGCCGTGCAGAATCTTAATGAGTTAGTCTCACAGAGGCAAAAGTAAATTGAGCTTACCACCATGATAAATTAACCTAATGAATGCAATTGTTCCGTGGCACGCTAGCTTGGGTTGGTGCCAGATGGTTGATACTTAGCACCCACTTCTTTTTTTTTCTCCTCATAACAGATAATAACCATTAATGTATGATAGAGACCAATTCCAGAGCATTGGTTTTGCCTTCGTGTAGAATAAATTCAGATTAGACATTTGCATTTCCTGATGGTTCTTCGTTGATTTGTTGTTAATTGCTTTTTAATGCTAAACGTCAGCAAGAAATAAAATTCTCCCATGTAGCGGGCAATCAAAATCCTCAGCTTTTAAACGTAGCCCTTTGCATTAGTTCTTCATGTTGTGCTTTAGTTACTCCACTTTTTTTTTTTTTTTTTTTTTTCACATCACATGGAGAAGCTTTAAGAAGAAAACAAAAAAACCCCACATTCCTTAAATAACCTCTGACACAGAAAGGGTGGCATGCTACTGATTTTGTTTGTCTTTGTCACTGCTAAGTTGCATGAAATCCTCCAATTTGTTCACTGTTCACTAAATCCAACAACTGTGAGGCAATGATAGGGAGAATGAAGACGAGCTATGTGCGTATAGCAGCCTCTGTTTTAACTCTGCATATTCACTGTTTACTTAAGCACTTAATCCTACAGAGAGCATAATTTAGAGAGCATGCCTTATCCGTCTTTATCCCCCTCAACAGCGCAGAATGAAGTGTGCAGAAGCTAGTTAGTTAAAAGGGAAGCCCAGCTTGGGTGGGTTGCTTTCAGGGAAGAGAGTGGCACATATCCAGATGTTCTTTGCTTCTTTTTTTTTTCAGGATATCAGTGACACCCCAACATAAGGACCCCTCTCCCTACATATCCACTGGAGCAATTTGCCCAATAATGACTCTTTTCGCCTGGGGCTCAGCCACATCTGTGCCTCTCTCCTTCTCTCTTCTCTCAGTATTTCTTCATGCCTATATCCATAATATCCTCCAGTCCGGGCATCACTCAGATGAAACATTGCTGCCACATATCGCCCTGCCATAACTGGCTTAACACTTTGTTATATTCAGCAATAATCTTCTTGGTCAATTTAACCTGATTTACATCTAGAGCTCTATTTTTGCAATCAATCACACAAACAGGAAAAAAGGATTTTTTTTTGCCATTGTAGGGTGTAGACATGCAGAAATAGTTAGGTAATTCTATAACCATCAGCAAAGAAAGTAATTTGGCAAAAAAAAAAAAAAAAAAAAAAAAAAAAATGGTCCACTTATATAAACTGTATGATGTAGAATGAATATCAAATATGTTCTGGTGGTTAATTATATATGAGGTATGGCTTTTAAATAATGAGACTGATGCTGTAATTCAATTATATTGAAGAAAACTTACATTTCAATTACTTTCAATATATTTCCCCTCCTGCAACTACACACTGCTGCATTCTGGTCATTCCACTGATCAAAGCAGTGCAGTAGTTCTTCTTCTGTTAGCTGTCTCAGAAGCTCTGTCATTTTTATTTTCATTTCTGGAACAGACGCAAAATGAGTTTCCTCGAGGGCAGAACAGAACTTGATTTTAGGGAAAAGAAAAAGTCACATGGTGCTTATCAGGCGAATAAAGAGGGTGGTCAAGTATTGTGAGAAAAAAAAAAAGCTGCTTCACTGAGAGCGCCGTGTGTGCTGGTGAGTTGTCCTGATGATGGAGGAAAAGATCTTCCCACAGCCGTGGCCTCTTTCCTCTGACCCTTTCTCAAAATGTTTTGAGAAGCTTTTTGTAATAGTGTTGGTTCACTGTTACTTCATCAGGAACCCAGTTCTCCACAATTACACCATTAATATCAAAGAAAACAATTATTATGGCCTTAAAGTTGGATTTGTCGAGTTTTATTTCACATTTTTCCAGTGCATTGACTGCCCTTTTGTCTCAGGATTACACTGGTCTGGATTACTCAGTCTCATTACTTAATAGCCTCACCTAAGGCAGTAGAAGACACTTCTGTGTGTGTGTGTGTGTGTGTGTGTGTGTGTGTGTGTGTGTGAACATGAGTGCAATTATATCACAAGTAGATATCTGACTCAATTGAGAACGGGATTATGATTACCCCCAAAATGTTTTGGTGTATCAACAGAATTTCTATAATATAAAAAAAATATTTTACTTTAATACATTTTCAAAAATGGGCTACTTTTTCTACAGTAAATTTAGACAGTTGCCATAGTTACTTATAAACCCTTTCATTTTTCAAGCAGACAATATCAGTAAGGTTTAAACTGTTATTTATTTATTTTTTTCATTTGATTTTATTTTCTAATGAGCAATTTCATTCCAGTGGATTACATAAAGATAATAAAATTTGCTTTATTTTGATAATGTTTCAAGTGGGTATAAATACTTAAATAAAATGCATGTATCACTGAATAAATTGAATGCAAATATTGCACTGAATGCAAATATGAATCACAAACGTCTGCAAGCTGTACACTAGCATCATCAGTTCAGTGATTGAAATATTGGTTGTGTATGCTTTATAAGGTTTCCATTCTCTTTTGAGAAATCCTGTCAAATTAGCTAGCTAGAAAGTATACGTTTCCTTCATAGACTACAGTGCAATTGAATATAATAACTCCTATATAAACCAATAAACAAGATCAGAGCTCCAATCTGTCATGATCAGCAGAACTAACAAATAGTCAGTAAAACAATTCGATCCCTTCACTCAGTGATTCAGGCCTATATAAATGTCAATCCCATTTTAAGAAAGTTCATATAAAGTGATGGGAATAAAAAAATCATGACCAGTATCCATCCTGTTACTAACCAACAATGGTAGAAAAAGTATTGAGAACCTGTACTTAAGTGAAAGTATAGATAATATATCAAAATCCTATGCAGTTAAACAAGGAGGTCTCGAGCCAAAATGTACTCAAGTGAAAATAAAAACTTTTAAATGTGCTCAAGTACTGAAAGGTAAAAAAAAATCAAGCTCACCTGATGAAATGTTTCCATGGGAAAAGTACATTTTATTCTTTACTTAAAACTGTTATAAGGACCTGTCCAGGGTGTACTTCAACTTGTGCCCGAAGTCCGCTGGGATTGGCTCCAGCTTCCTGCAACCCACAATATACCCACAGTATAGAAAATGAATGACTGACTGAATGAATGAATGAATGAACTGTTATAAGCTACGTAACTATGCAATCAATCTCTCTAAGTATTTTGCTAATAAATTAATTAGAAGTAAAATATTCTGTAAATAAATATTTACTATTAGCTAAACTTTGGCTTGCTGCCTAGATAATTATGTTAGATACCAGAATTGATGTTAGTCTAACATGGCATTAGCAAGGGAAAAAGACTAACTTAATTAAATTTAGCTAGACAACATTAGCAAATTAGCGTGTCTTTGCTTACTCCAGCAGAGTGAAACATTTTACTCAGGTAAAGCCAGGGGTGTTCATCTTCAACTTACACTTCAGTTAATGTACAAAAAAGGAAATGCCATAATCAGTGAGGCAACAGTGTACACTAAAAGGGAAGTTTCTGAAGTTTTTCAGTCATCTGTATTTTAAAAACGTCCAGCAATTTCTGAATGATTTTGGTTCACTTGACCTACATGGTGTGTTACTGAACCCTTCTGTAAAAAGAAAGTAAACAAAAGGGCGCCGTCTCACATCCTGATTAAATTATAATTCCATTATAATGACTGCTACAGCTGGCTTAAAGTCTTAGATTTAAAATTGTTTAGGTTTTATGTTTATAAGAGCCTTTCCTATCCCAGGAACACTGGTCGTGAGATGGGAATACACCCTAAGTATGAAATCAGTCGATCTCACACACGCACATACATTGATTCACACCTGGAGCAATTTAGAGTAGACAGTAAACCTACCTGCATGTTTTTGTGAAGTGAGAGGAAACTGGAGAACCCAGAAGAAACCCACATGGACATGTGGAGAACATGAGAAACTCCACACAAACAGTAACCCAAGCTAAGGATCAAACCAGGGACCCTGGAGCTGTGATACAACAAACACTACCCACTACACCACCCTGCTGACTATGACTGTAGTTTTCATTAAATAAATATATGCTATGTAATCATATCATCGTGTCACTCAACATCTGGATTCAGATTAAAGGAAAGTGGTTAGAAATTTGCTCGTGTTGCTTTCATTTACTCGTCCAGATGCAAGAGTGTTACAGAATAGGGATTTCATTGCAGACTCCACCTGGAGAAACTATTAAAATATCCATGAGTACAAATGTTTGGATAAGATTTTGCCGTGAACCGTAAGACATATGCGTAACAGTATGAAGATATAAAGTTTATAGTTTGCAATCGAGCTAGCATTTATTTTTTCTTTTCTTAATCAACATACTGTAAAAATCTTTCTTGACCTACTTCTTCACCGAGCACTTAGATTCTCATATGGCTATTTTTGTGTGTGTGCGTGTGTTTTTTCATAGTGTACTAACCTCCACCTTCTTTTTTTAGACTAAAGTCGGACCTAGTGAACTATCTTGAGGATGAGTTTTTGGCAGAGATCAAAGGAATTCAGTAAGTCGCTCTGGATAAGGGTGTCTGCCAAATGCCATACATGTAAATGTCCTTGAGCAGCTATTATTTTTAAGGTACTTTTTATACAAACATTTCGAAGAAAGTTATTTTCACTTTCATTCAAGTATAACTTTTGTTTACTTAAACAACATATACCAATGTAAAGCTGTAATTGTGAACATGTGAATTTATCCTATACGTATTTATCCTAGGACGTCACACAATTAGCTGAGGTTTCTGAATGAAATGGCACTTGAAACATTTTCAATATAACATTTAAACAGTACAATAGGTCAAGAGAGGTTCAGTAAAACCTTGGAAATAGGAGGCCTAATGTTTAAAAGCTGCATGTTACTCTTTTGTATCATTTAGAGCCTTATTGCTGAGTTTTCATTTTATATTACACCCTGTTATGCTGTTTGATCCAGCTGTGTACACACGTGGAGTTCGATTTAGAGAAAGAAACACACACACACACACACACACACACACACACACACACACATGCACGCACACACACACACACACACATGCACACACACACGCATGCACATGCACAGGGCTGGCTGGTGTGCTCACCCCCAGTCTTGTTTTCAGGTTCATTAAGCCCCAGTGCTCCACAGTTTGGCTGACAGGATGAGGAACAGCGGTGAGATCTCACCCTGCAGGTATCCATGGCGATTATTATTGGGAAAAAGGCACTCTCGTTAGGGTCCATGTTACAACTTGAGGGGGCTAATTAGAGGGACAAGCACTGCTTGAAAATGAGTCGCTTACACCTGTGGACTTTTGGTTTAAAATATCCTCTGAATTTTTTTTCAAACTATCTCCATCTCGTTACTCCATCCACAGAGTCCATTTTTCAAAGAGAGCCAGAGAGAGAGAGAGAGAGAGAGAGAGGGAGAGGGAAGCGAAGGACAGACACTGTCAGCCATTAGAAAGGCTTTATGAAAATGATCATCCAATTAGCAGCTATGATCAAATCAGGCGTGAGCCCTCTCTGGAAGACTGGGTAATTTCCTCTCTTGCATGTGGTGTAATTTCACTGAGCTCAAATGAACTCACGAGCGAAAAAATTCAGTTAGTTTTCTCATCACTGGTAATTAAACTAATACATAGGAAATGCCTCTGCACCCTACTAATACATAGGAAATGCATGAGCCCTAGAAGCCACCTCATTAACTTGCTATAATTTTTTTTGGCAGAAAATGTATCAAAACTATTATCGCTTCAGTTCGGCGATTCTTATTCTTCTTGCTGTAGAAAACTCTGATCAGATGATAGAAAAAAATTTTTTTCACTCTTTGCACACTCATAATGAAGTACATTTCTTCATCAGCTGTCTCTTCCTCAAGCTCATCATTTCTTTATCACCACTCTTTCACTTCTCTCTAAATGTACCCATCAGAGGTTTTTACAACACGGTCCTCCCAGATATGCATTTAGCACATTATTTAAAACAAATATTGATTCCTTTTTTTGCAGTCGCATATACAGTAGAAGAACGGAGATGGGATAGTGCTGAAAAAGCAAATAAAGCAAACTGACAGAAAGGGGGAGAAAAGACAGCATGCTAAAGGAGGATTCACCGAATTCGAGAGCCGTAAAATCGAGACAGATCTGATAGTATTTATGCCACTTAATGTAACTGCTGGGTAGGGGCTTTTGTTGAAACATGAGTTAGTTCCAGCGTTTAACCCTACAAAATTAATTTCTGCACCATGGCCAAGACCACTCCATCATCAGCCTCTTTAGGGAGAGTCACTAATGTCATTAGCTGGGAGTTAATGAAATGCAAGGATACACTGCTTAGTTTTACAGATTACAAAAAGGCAAGTGTAAATTTCAGTCTGCGTGAAAGAAAGGTGAATCCAGAGAGGATGCTGAATGATATAAGCATGAGAGCAACACCAGAAAAATTTGGATCATGTATGCTTAGCTCAGCCAATACATTTTACCCTGCGTAAAATATATTAGAACTTATTTGGCACTGTAATTTGACCCAAAGCATAAAGTTATTGCAGCACTTAAACTGTAATGCATGTAGAAATTACTACTGTTCACAGCTGCATGGATAAAGCCTAAGTTTCTAGTGAACTGGGCTGTTAACATGCCACAAACTACAGTAATATCCTGCTTCAAACTGGCACTATAAGGGCTTACATTATTGTGACTATGCATCTTAAACCCCTCCTTCTATTGTATTCCCCCACAATAGCTAGCCCCAAGCCAAAGGGTACGAGTGGGTGAATACTTATTAGCATGTTGAGAGGAGGAGAAAAGCAGAATAGATTTTAGTCTAGTCTCTTAAAATGTACATGTTCATTACAGATGGTGACTGCTAGGATGCAGACAAGGAAGCACCAGAACAGAGAGAGAGAGAGAGAGAGATAGAGAGAGAGAGAGAGAGAGAGAGAGAGAGAGAGACAGAGAGAGAGACAGAGAGAGAGAAAACAGCCCATTGCCGGCAGCAGGGCGATGCAGAACATTAACACTATAATTTACATAAAATTACTTACATACTGCTGCAGTAATTGAATTTGTTTGACCAGTACTGTGCAACTGTGAGGAATAGATTCAGAAAGGCTCACGGGGGAGAGCTGCTTACTCTTCCAGATGGGCGACTTTCCCTCTAAATATTACCCTGAGAAAATGAACAATAGTGACACCATAAAAATCCAGATTTTATTTATGAACGTTTGCTCATACACACCTGCCGTACACACTCACATCCGAAGTCTGGACTGCTGCGTTTGACAAACATTTCCAGCACAGGATTTAAATAGAAGGTGGTTTTGTTTTGCATTCCATTTGCACGTGGAGTCTTGCTTCTTTTCTCTTACACATAGGACACAGCATTGGTATTTGGCTTACTTAAAACAATGCAACATTTAGCATATAGTATGTACTTTATGCTTTAATTGTATTGAAGGTTGTATTTAAGTGGCAGTCTAAATAGCGACAGAAATTCAGTCCGTGGTTTCTTTTTTTCAATTTTGGATGTATTTACTGTATTGTCCTCATCTCGACAATGCCATTTCTGATATACACCTTAGGTATGCATGAATTTGTTTAACAAGGTTCATGTCCCTCTCAGCTATCAGCATACTGTCAAGCACTTGCCTCTGTCAACAAGCTTCTCTTTCTCCCTGTCTATCTCTGTCTATCTGTCCTTCACTCTTCTGCTCTGTCTCTCCGCTCCTGAACCCCTCCCGTTACCCTTCTGTCTTTCCCACCCCCTTTCTCAGTCACTTCTTCCCTACCAAGTAAATATGGGAATGCTGCACTCTTAAACAGAGGTTTGGCCCATGTAGCTAGATTTCTGCCCTTGTCTCCTCTCATGACTCGGATCTTCAGAATTTAGCAGAATTAAATAGATCTTATTTTAAAAGGCTGGAGCACCCTTGACAGGTGAGCTGTCACTCTCGTATCTCTCAGAGCCGGCCTTTAGATTCCACCTGCTCACAGCTAACCCTGTCAACTGACAGATAAAAATACCCACCACCACCAGAGAAAAGAACTTAATGTCCTATTCACCCCTGTCACCATTCCAAAATTGCTCAATCTTTTTTTTTCCCCCCTCAGTGACATATTATTATATATTGTTTCCTTGGAAAAAGCATTCCTGTGTTATTACCATTAAAAATATGAAAGTTTGAAAAAAAAAAAAAAAAAAAGCCAAGTAACAGGGCATTTCGACGAAAAGGTTGAGAGGGGAACGATTGTAAGGATGTAATTATTTAAAATAGTCCGCTAATGTGTATTATCATGTCATTAGATGTAAATGAGATGGAGCTAAAAGGCCTGAAGTTGAAGACTTGTGACTTGCCTGAAAAGAGACAGAAAATTAGAGCAGTAAAAAGACAGAGGGCCATTTTGATAGCCCTTAAGACAAATTTCTTGCAGTGCAGCATGCAGAAGTATATTTGAATAGAATGGAATAGTTGTATTTTTTTGCTTTTAATGTCACCTCTCTACCTCACTAGAAACACATTTTCAATTATATTAACACACAGCAAAATTGAGCATAAAATAATGACCTAGCGAAAACCCCAATATGCTGCTATCCTGAAACACTCTGAACTGAAAAACATGGCATAGTAGTATATGATGGCTGTGCCTTATGCATGAGGTTGCCATGAAAAGAAAGCAGCTTGTGTATTCTAGCATTTGATCCCCAACATGAACGAGCATCATTCCACTCCAGCAGCTTAATAAGGCTGTCTGCCCTGCCAGCCAGCTCTTTATGGCCCGAAGCCCTGTTATCAGAAACATTAGGCTGAATATTAATGTCCCACAGCGAGACGAATACCATTAAGCCTGACTGGTCATTTCTCTCTGTCCTTTCTCACCACTGTACAAGAATTAATGAAATGTGGGTAATACACAGGGGGGAGAAAGCTAGTGGACATAAGAGAGGTTTAGTGATTTTTTAATTTAGCTTGAAGAATAAATAAATGACCAAATGTCGTGTTTCTGGGTAGGAAAAAAAAAAAAAAAAGAGTCGTTGCGGTGGAACCGAACAAATACACTGCTGCTCTCATTTCTTATTCCATCAGATTTCCTAAATTAATTCTTTCCCACAAGACCTTTGTATGAGGTTAGCTGGAAGAAAAGTGCTAAAAATGACAGTTTGATTACGACCTTCCTTTTTTCTCACTGCCTCAGAAGAGGTTTATATTTGAAGCAAGTCTTGAGCTGGAAAGCACTTATTACTCCCTAAGTGCTGTGGGGTTGCATCCTGGGCAAAGTGAGCTGTTAAGGGATATAATTTGTGCCGAATAGCCAGAGGAGGGCTTTTGATATGCAGAGAAGTCGACCCCTGCACAGCTCCTTTAATTGGGTTTTTAATTTTCCAGGCCATCTGACAATATCAAACATGATCCCTGAGCTTTGCCACAGTGATTGCAGGCACAGTGACAAGACAGCTTCTATGTGAGTGCGTGTGTGTGTGTGTGTGTGTGTGTGTGCGTGCGTGTGTGTGTATGTGTGTGTGTGTGTGCGTGTGTCTCCAAGGCTTGTGAAGGAAATACAGAAATTAGAGGAGAGAGTATACATTGGAAAGCTCTGAATGGAAATTTGTTCAAAATGGTTGTGAAGCCCTCCTGTGGTTGAACTCACTCCCTCTCTCTAATTCTCTCTCTCTCTCTCTTTCTCCTGGGCATGGAGCCTGAAGAACAGTACCTCTGGAGTTTTTCTGTTCCTTGTTTGTCCAATCAGCAAGACCACACAAAGAGTTTCAGCCTCCTAATCTCTTAACCAAACAAGACAGCAATTACACTCCTCGATAAAGCAGGAACATTTCCATCCCGTCTGACAGTGGAGTGGGTGTGAGAGTGCCTCTATCTCACCGCCAGCCTCGGGTTTGTTTAGATGGGGTTTAGAAAAGGAGAAAGAGTTTTTTTTTTCCCCTCTTTCTCTGTTTCTCTACGCAAGCCTATTCTGCAGCACCTGCCAGTCAAATGTGTTTTAGTACTGACACCTGGTCTTCTCATAATAACCGGCTTAGCTCAGCATGCAGTGTGCAGAAACTGTGTCAATGAGTGGTAAATATGGCCACAATGAGATAATGCCACACTATCATAATGAGATTAAGCAGTTTTTGAACCAACAATATTTCACTGTGTCTTCAACCTCAAGTCTGGGGCTGACCAATTAAACCATTTTCTTAGACTTTGTTATGTTTTTGTTTTGTCAAATTGCCACTTCCTCCATTTTACTACATCACAATTTTACTATGAGGCGTAAAAAACAGATTCAAGGAAAACCCTTTTTTTTTCTTTATTTGGAGAAACCATTAAGCACCAGCCATACCCAACTTATTTTGTCCCATTAATTGCTCAATATACACTACATAGTAATAGCAAAGTCTCTAAAATGCACATTTTGTACCTTATTGCACATTTAATACCTCCTTGCTTTTTCTCTCTTTGTCTATGTCATAGACACACACACACACATACACCCAGGAACCTAATTAAAGAAATTGTTAATTGCAGCAGACAAATGTTAATGGTTTTAGCAACAGAAGCAACTGCATGTATGAAAAATCTGAATCCACCAAGTAATTATTACATCCAATATTAATTTAATTATACCATTTGTGTGATACAGTAATCTAGGAGGGTTTTTCTAATCACACATGCTCTTGTAATAAATTAGCAGCAGTGCGGGCACAGAGAAGTCACTGGGGAAAACAAGGGATTATCCACTTCCAGTGGAAAAGCAGTGTTGCATTTGAATGGCAATTCAACTTCTCTTTTCTTCCGACAGAAAGTTTAAGTATTAAAGACTTTCAGTGCTTTCTTAAGAAATGGACATGTGTGTTTCTTGATAATACCATGCTATTTTTTATTTATTTATTTATTTATTTATTTATTTATTTTTGGAAGGTTTCAATGCTGGCATTTATGTATTCTGAACTAAAAAAATGTATATGAATAATCTGTTCAGGGTTTTACTTGCTGCATCTTCTTACAGGAGTACAGTGTAATTGCAGTGTTTGTGAAGATGTAGGCAGAAAGCGGTGGACGAGAGAGCCTTTGTTTTTATCTATTGATTCCAAACTCAGTTCTCTCCCCTCTTCAGCAATACAGGCCTTTTGATTGACAAGACCATTTTTGTCTTTCTTTAGTTTTTTTTTTTTTTGCATGCATGCATTGAAAGTGTTGT
The DNA here is from genome assembly GCA_025674565.1 of Synodontis membranacea. Lineage (NCBI taxonomy): Eukaryota > Metazoa > Chordata > Actinopteri > Siluriformes > Mochokidae > Synodontis > Synodontis membranacea. The sequence goes on from JAOVYU010000002.1 coordinate 17,665,760, forward strand.
TATTGTCTTTTAACTCTAATTGTTTTGGAAGGTTGTCAGATGAATTGCTCTGTGCAGAATTTCTTTGTGAATTTAATTTCTTCTTATGGTATGAGGAGGTAAAATTTAAACCAACACATATAAGAAAAAAAAAAATGTTAAGTGCTGTATCTTTTCATGTGCAACTGCTGCAGTGCTTGAATTATTACACTTTTGTGGCTGATTTTTTTTTTATTTTTTTTTTTATTTTTTTTATGGAGCAGGAATAATGATACTTTTCATTGGAAGGGAACATCTCGTGATAGCGGGGACAGCTGTGCCTGTGGCCGAGGTGTAAATCAGCCTTGAAACATGTCAAGGAGTGAGATATCCGACCTAAAATTAGAGAAGGAACCGCGCGTATGCATGGCAGGAATGGAGGCGCGGAAAGGAAGAGAAGGAGGGGAAAATGTGTGAGAGGCATGTCCACCCATCCCATTTACTGTAAATTAGACCTCTCGGTGACTCAGGCCCACTTCTCAGGAAGCCGCATCCTGGAGTCAAAAGTGCAGGGGTATTTATATGATAACACTGTTTCACCATGGCCCAGCCACCCACGTGGCTCTCCACAACTCACCTCCATGTTCTTCCACCGTAATTAAAAAGCACAGTAGGAGAATGTGGGCACATAAATCAGCAGCAACTCATTCCTTTATTCTGTACTGTACAGATAGCATTTTCCTCCAGCAAGCAAGTAACATATAGTATGAATTGTAGATTATTTATACTATATGTTACTTGATTATTGCTTATAGGGACATGAAAAAGCCAATAAGTGGACAGTTTGTATATATGGTTTGTTTAAACAGGGATTATGTTTGTGAAGTATCTGTTTTTTAAGAGCAAAATTTAAAATAAAATTTTATTAGTCACTTTGGGTCGTATTCAAATTTGGCCACTTAAACAGAAAACACCATATTCAAAGTCTGTTTATGCAGGTGCTTAAGATAATTTTCTGCAAAGTCCATTCAGATTTCCTGGATAATTAGTTAATATTACCTGATTGTTGTTCATGGTTCTGAATTTGCCAGTATTCAGAGACTGGGTTGTTTAATAGCAAGTCACTTTAAACACAAGAACTTGCCTTGATGTCCAAAAAAACACCTGGAGGGATAGAAAATGCAGACTGATTGTATGTAAAGCCCAAAACATTTCAGAGTGACATATTATAGTCATGACTTCACCTGAGTTAATATTGCGTAAGAAAAATGAATTTAATATCAAAGAGTTGCTCGAAACGACGTCACAAAAAGCCATTTTGGCGAATGCTTTTGATCAGACACAACTATCTGCAAAATCCTACATTAGTACAATACACCTTACTCAGCAACTCATTAATACTGCTGAAAAGTTCACTCTTGCTTTTCTGATAGTGCATTACAGATGACTGTGACTATGTTGATGTGATCATGTTAATTGTGTGGAGACAATTCAGCTAATAAATGTAGACATCTTCTGCTTGGCTTGAGGCTCTGTCCCTCCTGAGACAATCACCGCACAGAAATAGGTCACCACAGGTGTCCAAGCTCTATTTATATGTACATAAACAAA
>JAOVYU010000002.1:17674038-17685552 GCA_025674565.1 Synodontis membranacea
TGTGTGTGTGTGTGTGTGTGTGTGTGTGTGTGTGTGTGTGTGTGTGTGTGTGTGAAATCTACTCACTTTGATGCAAAACATTCAAAAAGGTCATTAATCACCAGGTTCACAACATTAAAATAAAGTATTAGAGAGCAAAATACAAACATTTATATGAATATTATTAATATTTCTCTCACAGACAGAACAAGCAATTATATATAAACTAGCAATTTTAACCACTGACTGAACAACTATTAGTTTTCATTAGTACTTTTTTTTTTTTTGCCTCCTCAAAATAACAAGTGAAATATCCCAATTCTCCTACTGTCATATATCATGTCCAAATATATCATTAATAAACTGCATAGTATGGAATATTTCTATGTATTTTGCACACATTTCACTTCAAGTCAAGTCAAGTGAGCTTTATTGTCATTTCAGCTACAGTATATACACGTGGCAGGGTATATAGTGAGATGAAGCAACGTTCCCCAGGACCATGGTGCTACATAAAGGTTCAAAGTTGATTTATGAATAATATTAAATCACAATTGTGTAGGTAGCAGGGCAAAATATGATATACAGGCACATAGCTATATAAGAATTAGTTGTGGAAGTGACATATATTGTAGATTTAAATGAGCCATCTTTCAACAACCGCATTTGCCAAAGGTTGGTTGCAAATGTAATCAGTCCTATCCATGCTTTCCTGATTCATTTCATTTTTGGGTCAAAATTCATCCAGCTGTAAGTTCTAGTCCATATAATGCCTCATCGAGATCAAGCTGTGGCTGTGTGCTAGCTCACTGCTATAGTTTTATGAAGGTTTCTTGGCTACAATAAAGTTATAAAAGTATACGAAAAATGGCCCATCATTCATTAACTCGATTCAATTTATTGGTAAATTGGTTGTCAAACATTTTCTGAAATAAATTTCTTTAAGCCCACATTTTGTGCCTCTAGGCAATTGGCAACATGAAAATCCTGATACTGAATACCTGAACCTTATTTGACTAAAGTACAGCTCATATTGTATTCAAATTTCTTGAATTAGTAGCTTAAGTTGCTAAAAATTATTTCACATTATGTCACACCACGCCAGACATAACACGTAATGGCAAAGTAAATGGCATTTGGGCGTCCATCAGTCCAGTTCACACTGACTCTCCATTCTTTCAGTAGGTGAAGAGTAAAATATCAAAAACAGCTTTTTTCTTCTGGTGAATCCAATTTGTTTGATTAACGACAGCTCTAATTTCCATTATTTAGATATTTTGTCTTGAATCCTTTAAATTAGTTCAAGAAGTTTTTTTTTTTTTTTTTTTTTTAGGTGAACAGCGATCAGGACCTGAGTCAAGTCATCTTACTTTTTCTGATTGATGTGACCTCCTGGGGACACTGGCTGCAAAGTGAGAAAATCAACCCTAGATGGAACACCAGCCCATAGACCAGCACCAGGACTTTTTTTTTCTACCCACTGCAGTACAGTGCTACAACCTTAATCATTTGTGAAATACAAATAAAAAAACAATTTTATAACTACAGTATTTGAAGCAACTTTCAAATACCCTTCTACAAAATTCTTCTATTGACAGCATTTATCACCATTTGACAATTAAGTGTTAACTGATGTGTCAAATTACTTAATGATTATTTAATGAAGCCTACACTACAGAACATGATAACAGAAGTAGGCACTCCATATTGCGGACAAAAAAGTCAGCTACCTTGTTCTGATCTGTCTTCATGATTACAGCATATAAACCAAGCATTATCAGAGAGTAATAATTAAAGTAAAAAGTCAGAGAGTAATAATTCAATGCCATATTGCTCTTTATGCTGTACTTGTATGTTCTTTAAAATGCTATGTGTTTTACCATGCCAATCAATGCCAAGCAATAAAAACATACTCTGAAAAAAAAAAAAAATTAAAAAAAATAGACTATCATAAACAAGTGCATTTTTTTGTAATTTAATTCAAAATATTCCATATTCATTGTGTGCAAAATGAAACATGTCAAGCCTTTATTTGTCTTAAATTTGATGATTATGGCTTATAGCTCATGAAATCAGAAATCCGGTATCTCAAAATTATTAGAATATTTCCCACAATCCAAAAAAAGAAGAAAAAAAAGAAAAAAAAGAAGAAAGAAATTACAATACAGAAATATCAAACATCTGAAAAGTGTGTCACTGATCTTTTATACAGTCATCTTGACTGTGACTCCTTTACCACAAATTACTGTATCAATGCATTGTTACATGGAGGTCTTTAAATACAATTTACAATTTGCTCAGTGGCTCTTCTGATGTATTATTGAAGCCCATGTTGCTTTGATAGCAGCCTTCAGCTCAACTGTATTTTTGGGTCAGGTGTTTCTCATCTTCCTCTTGACAATACCCCATAGGTTCTCGCGAGCTGGCAGACCAACCAAGCACAGTAATATCATGGTTAGCAAACCATTTGGTAGGCACTGTGGGCAGATGTTAAGTCCTGCTAGAAAAGGAAATTGGCACCTCCATAAAGCTTAGTCAGGAGCTGGAAGAACTCTAAAATCTCCCGGTAGATGTGTTGACACTGTTCTTGATAAAACACAGTCGACCAACACCAGCAGATGACGTGAAACCAGAAATCATCAGAAAGACTGCAGCAACTATGCACTGGACTTCAAGTAGCTTAGAATCTGTGCCTCTAGGACCTTGATTTCCAAATGAAATTCAAAATTTACTTTCAGCTGAAAAGACGACTTGGACCACTGTGAAACAGTCAGTTAATTTTCAGGTGGGACGCTTCTGACCTTTTCTCTGGTTCAGGAGTGTCTTGATATTAGGAATGTGACAGTTGTAGCCCCTTTCCTGAAGACGTCTGTGCATGGGGCCAACGATGACACCAGCTTCAATCCACTCCTCGTGAAGCTCTCCCATGTTCTTGAATGGACTTTTCTTGACAATCCTCTCAAGGCAGCAGTCATCCCTGTTGCGTGTGTACTTTTTCTTACAACACTTTTCTCTTCCAGTTAACTTTTCATTAATACCTTTTGGAGGGTGTCGATCATCGTCTTCTGGACAACTGTCAGGTCAGCAGTCTTCCACATGATTGTGGCTGTGTGTACTTAACTAGGCTGAGAGATGTACAGTATCTATACTGTTTGAATAGTAGTATACTCAAATAAATGAAAGGAAATATTCTATATTCTATATATAATAATTTGAGATGTTTTTATTTACTTTTTTTTTTTGAGCCGTAGTCCAAAATTATCAAAATTAAAATAGAAAACAATTACATGTAGCAATTCTAGAATATGTTAAATTTTCACTTTCTTAAATAACTGATGGAAAATATTGCACTTTATCATAATTTTCTAATTTTTGAGATGCACTACTATAGCCATTTTGTGTTTCTAGTGGTGAATTTGTATGTGTAATTGATATACATGAGCATGGAAGTGTATTAAGGTTGTGTAGAACTTTGACTCATGGACTTTTGCACATACATCCAAAGTGATGACTTGATGACAAATCTGTTGCTAAAGGTAGCTGGATATATTATTGTCAGTTTCAGACCTGGGGGCAGGGTTGACAGAGTTTAATGAGCTACCACGATGACTAAACCCAGAGATAAACGGATGAGGTAAAGAAAGCCTTTCAGTAGGAAATTATCAAATTGTTCTCGACTCTGCTCATGGTCCTACATGTTTGAAATCGTGCAATCCATTGTATAATACTACCAGTTTAATATGGTAATAAGTACTCAACTTATTGAGCTTGAATTATTGTTGAAGTTGAGAGCTGCATTGTCACAGATTAAATGTATGCTATAGATATTTTAATATTTTAATCTTTTATGTCATTTTATTGAGCCTTAAAATAAAGAAGTCAAATGTGTTATGCTGAATAACACTGACTTGTGCTGTTTACAAGAGAAAATCACTTGCTCAGTTTCTAAACGATCATAACATTTTAGTATATTATGATGGTAAATATAGTTCCCAACACTACAGTAGTTGGGAATTTATGATTTGAAAAGGAATTTGAGTGTCAATCAAGCATGAAAATCCAACAAAATTGACAGAAAGGGTTGTATCTCAGTTCGGTGTAGAATTAAACATTGCTTAAAATAGAAGTATATTTCTTTCTCTTGTAACATGGATAATAAAAAAATGTAGTTTGTTTTTTCTTAAATACTAATGTAGGAGTGTAAAATAAGGCTAAAACAAGTGACGATATTAGCACTGCTTGGAGTCTTGCACATATTTCGCTATTAATGTTGTGAATTTTAGCCCTCAATTATCGCTCAGCAGCATCTTTCACACTCCATTTATTGAGTCTTTAGAAATGTGTTTGTTTGTTTCTGGAGATAAACACTGGGTGGCTCTTTGAGAGCAAGCTGTCAAACAGTGATTTGACAATAAGAGGCTTGCTTGGTCACATTGTTCATCGTGAGGCTAACAGTACGAGGGCTGATCGAGCGAGTGAGTGTGTGAGTGACAAGGTGAGAATGAGTAACCATTTTCCATCTGTGTGTATGCACTAGACTCATCTTACTTTAGACAAATCAGACTTTTTCCCCACATCTTGAAAGACAACATGTTTGTTTTTATAGTCTGTATGGGTCAGTGGGTCCTTTCTTATGACCAGAAAAAAAAGGACATGTCCAACACTTAAATGATACCAAACCTCTCAAATGCTCTGTAATAAATTGCAGCAAATTGCTACATTAAATTCAATGTATATAATTTTTTTGTATGCATGTGTGTGTATGTATGTATATATGAAAGAATAAACTGTATGCAGTACATTAGTGTGAATATACTAATATAGCCAAAGACAAGTGACAAATTAAACCAGAAATTGTGACTCGTGAATTGTGATCCACGAGGACCTTGATTGTGAATTGTGAAAGGATGGGCTTTTTTTCTGTCTGATCACCGTTATCCAGTGATGAACATTTCTATCCTGATAATCCTTAGGTCTCTTTCACGATAATCCCATCCCATCTACAGGACTGATGATAATGAACATGATGTAAATCTTCACAGTCACCAGATCTCAACCAGTTAAACAGATAGGTGAGATTTGGGACCAAAATGATTCCTTTAGTACAATTCCTGAGACATGTAAAGTGGGCCAACACATAACTAAGAAAATTTATGTTGTCTTTATCCTTTAATCTATCATCTATCATAGAATGCTTTGTGGAATGAGGCTTTCTCAAGTTTTACTGTCTTTTTTTTTTGTTGTTCTACTAATTATGAGTATAGGAATTTGCAATAGTAATTAATGCTTAATTGGACTCAGTTCAGGTTGAGTATGCATCTTTAGAGGAAGGACAAAATGTCTCGCAACTGCCTGCCATTAGCAGCTGGCTCAAAGCCTGATCTTTTTTTTGCCAACATTTTTCATCCTCCTTTTTTGTCACTTCAGTTCAAGGTTTCCTTCTTTCCCACTCCTCTACCACAGGAAAAAAAAAAAAAAAAAAAAAAACAGACTTTTGAGTCTGTTCATTTACTGAAAGGAAAAGTTGAAGGCCAGGACATTCTTTTCTTCTGTCAGATTTGCAAAGATTACCTCTATCATGATCCTATTAGCTGAAAAGTAAATGTGACTACTTAAAATGGATTTATGGAAAATGGCCTTCCTAAAGAACACCATTTAGACAATTTTAAGCTCTCGACAGAAGTTTTCTCCTTCATTTATTCATTTCAAGAGGTCTGTATTTGTCTGCAAGTCTGAAAGTCATAATACCAGAGGAATTCTCAAGTTCTCATGCAAGTTGTTGAGAGTCTTTTGGTTTCTTAGGGATTACTTCATCAAGGACCTGCAGGTTCCCAGAAACCTATCCAGTCTGGTCTCTTAGATCTTTATTAAAAAATAATTTTGTGGGAGAAAATCTATTTAAAAAAAAAAAAAAAAAACATTTTGTTATGGTGATTTATATCTGAAAAGTGTAGTACAACTATAAGTTGATAAATTCAAATCCTCGCAAAGTCACTCAGTGTCCATGGCTGTGTTATGCAGGTCATGGTCCTCCTCATGGCTCAAGGCTGGCACCATATGTGATGAGTTCTAGGGTTGGTCAGGCATGGCACAAAGCTCAGGTAGGTTCCCAGTGGCGGATGTGCTCTCTCAGAGGAGAGGAGGTGTTAAAACCTGAAGGGCTCAGCCTGGCTCTCAGCCCCTGAGCAGGCTACCATCTGCTGCCCTTCCCATCCCCAGCTGGGCTCTCTTTCATCCCTCGCCCAGGCTGCCCAAACAGGCCTGATGACTGAGCTTTCCCAGTCCTCCAAACACACCATGCCACACTGCAGCACGGCCTCTGGAGGATACCCTGCCTGAGTGAAAGAGATGGCATGGTGCTCCTCGCTGAAGTAATACACAGTGCGAAAAAAGAATAGTTTTTGGATATAAACAACCTTGGAAAACCATTTTAAAGTACAAGCTTAGTAATACATATTGCACATTATTGAGTATAGGCGGCATTTGAGGCTTAGAGCCATGATGTAATGAATCAGAGAAATACAGCAAATGGAGCTCATTTAAAAAGGCACGTGAGGTCAATCAAGATAAATCAAAACTGAGCAAAATACAGAGGTATAAGACAACCATTGGGGCTGTGCAAATTTGTTTCACCTTCTCAGAGATTAGAAAAGGATTTGAACTAAACGACAGACTCGACTATGAATCAACCGGCAAGAACCTGTTCAGCTTTTTACTTCTCTACACGAGGGCAAATTGATTTCCTGGAAAATATCATGTGAATAATTAAAAGCATTGATTAAGCAATGAGATAATATTTAATTACGGTGCCTCATTAAAATTCCTTATACACAGCCATTAATGGGTCGTTAACACAAGTAATTAATTAACCAGTCTCGGAGTACAAAAAGAAATCCAGTCTATAATGAGTAAATAGTTTGAGGAAGTTAATTAGATAATCCTTTCTCCCAATCATAAGCAAATTATAGGTACGTGGCTTAGGATAAATATGTGCAAAATATTACTAATGTGTTGTCCTACTCGTTTGGGGTTTTGCTGTAGTGCGAGGATTAAATGTCTTCTGATCTTTTAATATATGTACATTTGACATTTAAAGAATGGAGGATTGTGTACATCTTGGTTGACTCATCTATGTATTTAGACTCACTTTTTTCTTATTAACCCTGGTATAGAGAGAGAGAGAGAGAGAGAGAGAGAGAGAGAGGGGTGAAAGATAAAGCTACTATGTCTGCGAGATCAGGGGTGCATCCCCCAATGGGATTCCTTGCTCCTGTAGCGTGAACAATCCCCACCCGTGATCCAGAGACTAACCAACCTGCATAAATAATATTAGTTATCTCCCATGGCTGTGCCTGACTGTCTGCCCTGTGTATGTTTAATCATGCGGGTGCTGACAGGATGGAGCCATTTTTCTGCTGGAATAATCGGAGTCGTTGTTGCCCTGGTCATATGTATTAATCCTGCTTTCCTATGGCTGAGTCTTATCAGCACCAAAGCCTCCCTCTCATGGGATCTGCTCAGGCTTCTCACCAACTGCCTAATCTGCCCTGAGAAATGGTTAACCGGATGTAAATGGTTACAGAGTTTAAATATGGTGCCATGTAGAACATAAGCGTTATTGTTAAGCTTTGCATGCAAGTTATAGATTACAGAGGCAGCGTGGTGATGCTATTGATTGATGGAATAACAAATATGCGTATCACTTTAGATGCAAATGATCAGAGGTTTTGTATCAAAGAATATGCTCAAGCTGCTGCCTCTGGTGCTGGTGAATGATTGAAGAAAGCCTGTTTGATCTTGATCTTGTCCTATCACTCCCCTCAATGTTTCCTGTCTCTTTTTTTGAACCAGAGCTCAGAGCTGAAGTCTGTAGAAGTGTGCCATTAAAGCAGGTATATTTGAAATTCATTCTTGGATGTATGTGGATAATCTTGAAATGCAAATGTACCGAAGAGAAAGGAAATACATGTTTTTTTGGGGTGGGGGGGTGGGGGGAGGACTCTTTGATTAAACAATGCGTTAATTTTTATTTAAATTGAGTTAGTCTTGCTCATAATGAGTTGCCATTAAATTCGAGTCTTGCATATTTTTGCATCTTTTTTGTCAGGCGACTTTCATAGAGAGCAACTTTTATCTGTCACTTGTCTCAGTCTGCACTCCGATCCCTACAATACAGAATCGTGTTTAAATATTCATGACATGTTCGTTATATTTACGTTAACAAATCAAGGTGCATCATTAAGTAGCTTCCAAGGAGCGGTGTGTTTATTCTTTTCTTTTGTTGTAGGTTTGTCACTATTATCTGTCAGATTCGAGGCATGCGTTCACATGTCACTACCTGACAGAATGGTTTAGCAGTGGCCATCAGTTCCCACAGACAGGAAATGTTGGGATTCAGCAGCTCTGGAGCCATAATTAGAGCTTTCCTTCTCTCTTGCATATCAGATGCAAAGCAGCTCATCCAGAGTGGGCTGTGTGATTAAAGTACACTTGTTATTTCAGACATGTCTCTGTGTGATGTCTACACGCAGCCCAATGAGGCACGGTAGCACATAGAAACATACCAGCAGTGGTAACTTGATTGGTGATAGGCTTTAGAGACATGCCACTTTCATTATTCTACTGCAAAGACAATAAAGCTTATTAAGTGCTTTTTTTTCCCCTCTCCATTTTCTTCCTTAACCAGGCATCTTCATTTATTAAAATTTAGTCCATTTTGAAATAACTGAATACAGTGTATAAAGATTAAAGAAGATGTAAAGTCAAGGACCTTGATTCACACAGTATGTATTGAAAGTTTGCACAGAAATTACTTGTTGCAACTTTGAATATTTGACCACTCGACATGAAATTAGGCACTGAGCACATCTGCATGGTGGCCATTTTTAAAGGAACTGTAACAAACCAAGCCCTCAGATGAGGCCTCATTTTCGAGCAAACTCAGCAGAGATGCTCAGTGTGAGAGCGCTAAAGCTGGTGAAGTGCTCCAGCTGTGGGTTGATTAGGCCGAGGATGGGGCGCGGCTGGAGGACGGACATCTCTGCACTTCCTGGGAGAATAAATTTGCACCTGCCCCATCCCGAACAATGGCACGGAGCAATGCACATAATTAAAAAACATGGTTAATTTGCACGCTTCTCTCCGCTTCTAAATTGGAATCCAGTTCACCACTGAGCGTGTTAATTTGCGCAGGAAACAGCCGGCTGAGAGGGGACAGCACAGTGTCAGTCTGACAGGCGCCGGACGGTAATGTCTGAGAGGACCGGGAGATCAGATACTTATTTCTGCATAATGTAACTCATTTTTTTTTTTTTTATGGACTTATATAGAATAAAGCATAGGCAAGCAGAGAAGTAATGAAAGCCTCAGTGTAGGATAATCTGCCTAACATAAGCACAGAGATTTTCAGAGGTTTACGGACTTGATGGATGAGGCTTCTGTCATGTGTGTATCTGAAACACGGATGAATTATGACAGTTTTCATATTAAACAGACTTATCTGGAGCAAAAGAGCATTACGTGTGCTGAGTACATTGATAGCATCACAAATTGACATGCCAATCAGTCTGCCCCAGATTCAAAGGTGCAGATAAGGTACTGAAGGTCATTTAAAGCTGACATCTCTGTGGGTCTTCTCTCCGTTATTGATAGTGTGTTATCCTCCGAATCTGGTCTTCTGGTACATGAGAAAAGATCATTTGGACTCTAGCTATTTATGAAAGATTTACCAGATAGAAGATTTCACTGTCCACATTTTACAGACACTCTCAAACACTACGCTTAAAAAAGTTCCATTTTAGAAAGTAAAAAGTCATTTACTGGAAAAAGAAAGAACATATTTCTAGGGTTTAGAACTAATCTCTGTGATATTTGTTCTCTTAATGAATACAATGTCCTCACTGAGCCTTTATTAGTCAAGTAAAGTAACTAGAGGATCTTAAAAGATTCTAGCTGAAGTAAAATTGGCACGAGGCTATTCGGATAATCCCTGCTAGGCATTAAACTAATTCTAAATTTCTAAGTAATAGTATTAGATTAACTGATGTAGGCTTTATATTGGAGAAAGCGTATTTATGGTGGTTTGAGTGAAAGCTCTTGTGCCTATAGATGTAGAGCTCAGATAACTTAATGCAGCATTGTGGAACAGAATTCGTTATAAATCCGAACTTGGTGTTCAGTGCTCTTCCCTTTCACGGGAATGGACTCACTTGTGCACGTCAAGTGGCCTAGAATCTCAGGAGTAGAGAAGAAGTGAAGAGTGGAACATTTGGGTAAGATCAATCCTCACATTAGGCCAAGCTGTCGTACCTGTGGGCAGGGCGTTGACAGGCGGTTTGTTTGGAGAGGAGGTCAGGCAAGGCGCAGAGGAAGTGCAGGAATGCTGGGTACTCTCCGTGTCATTGGCAATGGGATGCAGCAGTGCCAGAGGTGACATCTTGATTTATTGACCCATCAAGGGTCATCTGGACCAGAGCTCAGGGTCGCTGTATTGGCCCATACAGGCCATTTCTCTGGTATTCCATAATGAAATGTGTTTGTAGTGTGAGTGCAAATGTGTGTGTGTGTGTGTGTGTGTGTATGTGCGTGTGCGCGTGCGCGTGTGTTTTGATTGAGTGCTTTAGACAGACTGGAAATATGGAAAAGAGAGGAAATTGCCATGTCAGTGTAAGGAATCAGTTTAGATAAATGTACTCCAGATCAGACCCCAGAGCACTCCCAGTTCCTATCAGCATGGGCTTTTCTGTGGCACTTCACCACCATTTTTAGGAAGAGTTTGCACAGTTGCCTGCACACATTAGCATGCTCTGAAGATGTTGTTGTATAAGCTATTCTCTGTACTGTTGTTCTTTGTCCACCCTTTTCCGAGCCTTCAATGAATGCTAAATCTGCAAATACACATCTCATTGCACATTACATTGGCACTGTTAATACCAATTGTCCTCTATTTTGTAAGTATTGTTATATTAACAATTGGGAACAATGAAACATGCAGCCGAGAGGGTTTCTTTCAAACATGAGTCCATTAAATTCTTTTTGCCTGACCTATTTGTCCTGTTTGTTTGGCACCGTTCGTCATTTCTTCTGCTTTCAGCACCTCTGTAATGATGGCATTCAGGTACACACAGTACTAATGAGTAAGCACACAAACAAGCCTCCTTACCCTCAGTTCCTTTTAAGCCAGCACACACTACCAGCCAATCACAAAGCCTGTTTGCTGCTTTGGTCCCGTGCGGCCAGCTGTTGTGTTTGTTTGGTGTTGGTAGCGATGGTGGGGGGATGTTGACACTGTTGCCACTGTGTTTCCTGCCCTGGCTACCAGCTGCCAGGTCTCTATTCTTCCATTCTCTCCTTTTCTGTACGTCCCTGCTGACAGACGCCTCCTTCATGCTGACCCAACGTTACAGTATCGCCCTGTTTTAACTGCAACAAAGAGGAGTCCACAATGGGGCCTCACCTCTCAAAGCCACTGTATATCAACACTGTGAGTGCGCTGCACGATCGCTGCACGATCGCTGCCTTCTCTGTGTGTTTACA